>LR778267.1:52315531-52398474 GCA_902810595.1 Coregonus sp. 'balchen' | reverse complement strand
TTACAGGACTCATTCACATTCTAGATGAAGTTGCGTATAAAAAAAGGAATGGGGGGGGGGCGAAATATACTTCTCCCATGGGCAAAGAAACTCAAAAGGGGTCATGATATTAATTAACAGTAATTTCGATCCGAATGTGCAAATTGTCCAAACAGATCCGCAAGGTAGATGGATTACTTTAAACATGTTATTGGACCATAAACTGATTTGGCTCATTAACCTTTACGGACCAAATAATGATGATCCACTCTTCTTAGAAAATATATATAATAAATGATCAACCCTGCAAGCAATACAAGACTCTATTATTATGGTGGGAGATTATAATACTGTTTTAAATAGCTCAATTGACCGTAAAGGAAATCACACTACAAAATATCACCCTCATGCTCTTAAGGAAATCGTGAATGTCATGGATTCATTAGAACTAGTAGATATATGGAGGCTTAAATATCCTGATCTAGTGAGATACAGTGGGGGGAAAAAGTATTTAGTCAGCCACCAATTGTGCAAGTTCTCCCACTTAAAAAGATGAGAGAGGCCTGTAATTTTCATTATAGGTACACGTCAACTATGACAGACAAATTGAGGAAAAAAAATCCAGAAAATCACATTGTAGGATTTTTTATGAATTTATTTGCAAATTATGGTGGAAAATAAGCATTTGGTCACCTACAAACAAGCAAGATTTCTGGCTCTCACAGACCTGTAACTTCTTCTTTAAGAGGCTCCTCTGTCCTCCACTCGTTACCTGTATTAATGGCACCTGTTTGAACTTGTTATCAGTATAAAAGACACCTGTCCACAACCTCAAACAGTCACACTCCAAACTCCGCTATGGCCAAGACCAAAGAGCTGTCAAAGGACACCAGAAACAAAATGGTAGACCTGCACCAGGCTGGGAAGACTGAATCTGCAATAGGTAAGCAGCTTGGTTTGAAGAAAAATCAACTGTGGGAGCAATTATTAGGAAATGGAAGACATACAAGACCACTGATAATCTCCCTCAATCTGGGGCTCCACGCAAGATGGAGCCAACTCTCTTGCTATCTCTCTCAGAATGACCTTCTTGATCCAAACCAATCAGGTTTCAGGACTGGTCATTCAACTGAGACTGCTCTTCTCTGTGTCACGGAGACTCTCCGCACTGCTAAAGCTAACTCTCTCTCCTCTGCTCTTGTCCTTCTAGACCCGTCTTTAGCCAACTCTCTTGCTATCTCTCTCAGAATGACCTTCTTGATCCAAACCAATCAGGTTTCAGGACTGGTCATTCAACTGAGACTGCTCTTCTCTGTGTCACGGAGACTCTCCGCACTGCTAAAGCTAACTCTCTCTCCTCTGCTCTTGTCCTTCTAGACCTGTCTGCTGCCTTTGATACTGTGAACCATCAGATCCTCCTCTCCACCCTCTCCGAGATGGGCATCTCCGGCGCGGCTCACTCCTGGATTGCGTCCTACCTGACCGGTCGCTCCTACCAAGTGGCGTGGCGGGAAGCTGTCTCCGCACCACGTGCTCTCACCACTGGTGTCCCCCAGGGATCGGTTCTGGGCCCTCTCCTTTTCTCCCTATACACCAAGTCACTTGGCTCTGTCATATCCTCACATGGTCTCTCCTATCATTGCTACGCTGACGATACACAACTAATCTTCTCCTTTCCCCCTTCTGATAACCAGGTGGCGAATCGCATCTCTGCATGTCTGGCAGACATATCAGTATGGATGACGGATCACCACCTCAAGCTGAACCCTGGCAAGACGGAGCTGCTCTTCCTCCCGGGGAAGGACTGCCCGTTCCATGATCTCGCCATCACGGTTGACAACTCCGCTGTGTCCTCCTCCCAGAGTGCGAAGAGCCTAGGCGTGACCCTGGACAACACCCTGTCGTTCTCCGCCAACATCAAGGCGGTGACCCGCTCCTGCAGGTTCATGCTCTACAACATTCGGAGAGTGCGACCCTGCCTTACACAGGAAGCGGCGCAGGTCCTGGTCCAGGCACTTGTCATCTCCCGTCTGGACTACTGCAACTCGCTGTTGGCTGGGCTCCCTGCCTGTGCCATTAAACCCCTACAACTCATCCAGAATGCCGCAGCCCGTCTGGTGTTCAACCTTCCCAAGTTCTCTCACGTCACCCCCCCTCCTCCGCACACTCCACTGGCTTCCAGTTGAAGCTCGCATCCGCTACAAGACCATGGTGCTTGCCTATGGAGCAGTGAGGGGAACGGCACCTCTGTACCTTCAGGCTCTGATCAGTCCCTACACCCAAACGAGGACATTGCGTTCATCCACCTCTGGCCTGCTGGCTCCCCTTCCTCTGCGGAAGCATAGCTCCCGCTCAGCCCAGTCAAAACTGTTCGCTGCTCTGGCACCCCAATGGTGGAACAAGCTCCCTCACGACGCCAGGACAGCGGAGTCACTCACCACCTTCCGGAGACATTTGAAACCCCACCTCTTTAAGGAATACCTGGGATAGGATAAAGTATTCCTTCTAACCCCCCCCCCCCCCCCCCAAATTGTAAAGTGGTTATCCCACTGGCTATAGGGTGAACGCACCAATTTGTGAGTCGCTCTGGCTAAGAGCGTCTGCTAAATGACGTTAATGTGCCCTTGAGCAAGGCACTTAACCCTAATTGCTCCTGTAAGTCGCTCTGGTTAAGAGCGTCTGCTAAATGACTAAAATGTAAATGTAAATGTAAGATCTCACCCTGTGGGGTCAAAATAATCACAAGAATGGTGAGCAAAAATCCCAGAACCACACGGTGGGACCTAGTGAATGACCTGCAGAGAGCTGGGACCAAAGTAACAAAGCCTACCATCAGTAACACACTACGCCGCCAGGGACTCAAATCCTGCAGTGCCAGACGTGTCCCCCTGCTTAAGCCAGTACATGTCCAGGCCCGTCTGAAGTTTGCTAGAATGCATTTGGATGATCCAGGAGAGGACTGGGAGAATGTCATATGGTCAGATGAAACCAAAATATAACTTTTTGGTAAAAACTCAACTCGTCGTGTTTGGAGGACAAAGAATGCTGAGTTGCATCCAAAGAACACCATACCTACTGTGAAGCATGGGGGTGGAAACATCATGCTTTGGAGCTGTTTTTCTGCAAAGGGACCAGGACGACTGATCCGTGTAAAGGAAAGAATGAATGGGGCCATGGATCGTGAGATTTTGAGTGAAAACCTCCTTCCATCAGCAAGGGCATTGAAGATGAAACGTGGCAGGGTCTTTCAGCATGACAATGATCCCAAACACACCGCCCGGGCAACGAAGGAGTGGCTTCGTAAGAAGCATTTCAAGGTCCTGGAGTGGCCTAGCCAGTCTCCAGATCTCAACCCCATAGAAAATCTTTGGAGGGAGTTGAAAGTCCATGTTGCCCAAGGCTGGGATGGGCTACAGGACAATAGGCAAGCAGCTTGGTGAGAAGGCAACAACTGTTACTAATGGTTTTCTTTGAGACTGTGGTCCCAGTTCTCTTCAGGTCATTGACCAGGTCCTGCCGTGTAGTTCTGGGCTGATCCCTCACCTTCCTCATGATCATTGATGCCCCACGAGGTGAGATCTTGCATGGAGCCCCAGACCGAGGGTGATTGACCGTCATCTTGAACTTCTTCAATTTTCTAATAATTGCGCCAACAGTTGTTGCCTTCTCACCAAGCTGCTTGCCTATTGTCCTGTTGCCCATCCCAGCCTTGTGCAGGTCTACAATTGTATCCCTGATGTCCTTACACAGCTCTCTGGTCTTGGCCATTGTGGAGAGGTTGGAGTCTGTTTGATTGAGTGTGTGGACAGGTGTCTTTTATACAGGTAACCAGTTCAAACAGGTGCAGTTAATACAGGTAATGAGTGGAGAAAAGGAGGGCTTCTTAAAGAAAAACTAACAGGTCTGTGAGAGCCGGAATTCTTACTGGTTGGTAGGTGATCAAATACTTATGTCATGCAATAAAAATTACTTAAAAATCATACAATGTGATTTTCTGAATTTTTGTTTTAGATTCAGTCTCTCACAGTTGAAGTGTACCTATGATAAAAATTACAGACCTCTACATGCTTTGTAAGTAGGAAAACCTGCAAAATCGGCAGTGTATCAAATACTTGTTCTCCCCACTGTATATATATATATATATATATATATATATATATATATATATATATATATATATATATATATATATTAGTTTTTTTGTGGGGGTGGGGTAGGGGTGGGTAGAAGGATTACTTTTATACTATCCCAGGTATTCCTTAAAGAGGTAGGGTTTCAAGTGTCTCCAGAAGGTGTTCAGTGACTCCGCTGTCCTGGCGTCGTGAGGGAGCTTGTTCCACCATTGGGGTGCCAGAGCAGCGAACAGTTTTGGCTGGGCTGAGCGGGAACTGTGCTTCTGCAGAGGTAGGGGGACCAGCAGGCCAGATGTGGAAGAACGCAATGCCCTCGTTTGGGTGTAGGGACTGATCAGAGCCTGAAGGTAAAGAGGTGCCTTTCCCCTCACAGCTCTGTAGGCAAGCACCATGGTCTTGTAGCAGATGCAAGCTTCAACTGGAAGCCAGTGGAGTGTGCAGAGGAGCGGGGTGACGTGAGAGAACTTGGGAAGGTTGAACACCAGATGCGCTGCAGCGTTCTGGATGAGTTGTAGGGGTTTAATGGCACAGGCAGGGAGCCCAGCCAACAGCGAGTTGCAGTAATCCAGACGGGAGATGACAAGTGCCTGGATTAGGACCTGTGCCGCTTCCTGTGTAAGGTAGGGTTGTACTCTGCAAATGTTGTAGAGCATGAACCTACAGGATCGGGTCACCGCTTTGATGTTAGCGGAGAACGACAGGGTGTTGTCCAGGGTCACGTCAAGGTTCTTTGCACTCTGGGAGGAGGACACAACGGAGTTGTCAACCGTGATGGCGAGATCATGGAGCGGGCAGTCCTTCCACCACCTCAGCTTGAAGGAAGGAGGATTCAGCAGAGTGGAGAAGGTGGCAAATAGCATCCTAGGGTTAGAGGCAGAGGCTTGAAATTTAGAGTGGTAGAAAGTGGCTTTAGCAGCAGAAACGGAGGAAGGGAATGTAGAGAGGAGGGAGTGGAAAGATGACAGGTCCGCAGGGAGTCTAGTTTTCCTCCATTTCCGTTCGGCTGCCCGGAGCCCTGTTCAAATCAAATCAAATCAAATCAAATGTTATTGGCCACATGCGCCGAATACAACAGGTGCAGACATTACAGTGAAATGCTTACTTACAGCCCTTAACCAACAGTGCATTTATTTTTTACAAAAAAAGTAAATATAAAACAACTACAAAAAAAGTGTTGAGAAAAAAAAGAGCAGAAGTAAAATAAAATAACAGTAGGGAGGCTATATATACAGGGGGGTACCGGTGCAGAGTCAATGTGCGGGGGCACCGGCTAGTTGAGGTAGTTGAAGTAATATGTACATGTGGGTAGAGTTAAAGTGACTATGCATAAATAATTAACAGAGTAGCAGCAGCGTAAAAGGATGGGGTGGGGGGGCAGTGCAAATAGTCCGGGTAGCCATGATTAGCTGTTCAGGAGTCTTATGGCTTGGGGGTAGAAGCTGTTGAGAAGTCTTTTGGACCTAGACTTGGCACTCCGGTACCGCTTGCCGTGCGGTAGCAGAGAGAACAGTCTATGACTAGGGTGGCTGGAGTCTTTGACAATTTTGAGGGCCTTCCTCTGACACCGCCTGGTATAGAGGTCCTGGATGGCAGGAAGCTTGGCCCCAGTGATGTACTGGGCCGTACACACTACCCTCTGTAGTGCCTTGTGGTCGCAGGCCAAGCAGTTGCCATACCAGGCGGTGATGCAACCAGTCAGGATGCTCTCGATGGTGCAGCTGTAGAATTTTTTGAGGATCTGAGGACCCATGCCAAATCTTTTCAGTCTCCTGAGGGGGAATAGGCTTTGTCGTGCCCTCTTCACGACTGTCTTGGTGTGTTTGGACCATGATAGTTAGTTGGTGATGTGGACACCAAGGAACTTGAAGCTCTCAACCTGTTCCACCTCAGCCCCGTCGATGAGAATGGGGGCGTGCTCAGTCCTCTTTTTTTTCCTGTAGTCCACAATCATCTCCTTTGTCTTGGTCACGTTGAGGGAGAGGTTGTTGTCCTGGCACCACACGGCCAGGTCTCTGACCTCCTCCCTATAGGCTGTCTCATCGTTGTCGGTGATCAGGCCTACCACTGTTGTGTTGTCGGCAAACTTAATGATGGACTGAGCACGCACCCCTGAGGGGCCCCCGTGTTGAGGATCAGTGTGGCAGATGTGTTGTTACCTACCCTTACCACATGGGGGCGGCCCGTCAGGAAGTCCAGGATCCAGTTGCAGAGGGAGGTGTTTAGTCCCAGGATCCTTAGCTTAGTGATGAGCTTAGAGGGCACTATGGTGTTGAATGCTGAGCTGTAGTCAATGAATAGCATTCTCACGTAGGTGTTCCTCTTGTCCAGGTGGGAAAGGGCAGTGTGGAGTGCAATAGAGATTGCATCATCTGTGGATCTGTTGGGGCGGTATGCAAATTGGAGTGGGGTCTAGGGTTTCTGGGATAATGCTGTTGATGTGAGCCATGACCAGCCTTTCAAAGCACTTCATGGCTACAGACGTCAGTGCTATGGGTCGGTAGTCATTTAGGCAGGTTATCTTAGAGTCCTTGGGCACGGGGACTATGGTGGTCTGCTTGAAACATGTTGGTATTACAGACTCAGTCAGGGACATGTTGAGCTCGCAATGAATCGTCAAGCCACGGAGCAGGAGGGGAGGACCGAGCTGGCCAGGAGGATAGGGGACATAGAGAGTCAAAAGATTCAGAGAGGGAGAAGAGGAGGTTTGAGGAGGCAGAATCAGGAGATTGGAGGGAGAAGGATTTAGCAGAGGGAAGAGATGATAGGATGGAAGAGGAGAGAGTAGCAGGAGAGAGAGAGCGAAAGGTTGCGACGGCACATTACCATCTGAGTAGGGGCAGAGTGAGTAGTGTTGGAGGAGAGCGAGAGAGAAAAGGATACGAAGTAGTGGTCGGAGACTTGGAGGGGAGTTGCAGTGAGATTAGTAGAAGAACAGCATCTAGGAAAGATGAGGTCAAGCGTATTGCCTGCCTTGTGAGTAGGGGGGGACGGTGTGAGGGTGAGGTCAAAAGAGGAAAGGAGTAGAAAGAAGGAGGCAGAGATAAATGAGTCAAAGGCATACGTAGGGAGGTTAAAGTCACCCAGAACTGTGAGGGGTGAGCCATCCTCAGGAAAGGAACTTATCAAGGCGTCAAGCTCATTGATGAACTCTCCAAGGGAACCTGGAGGGCGATAAATGATAAGGATGTTAAGCTTGAATGGGCTAGTGACTGTGACAGCATGGAATTCAAATGAGGAGATAGACAGATGGGTCAGGGGGAAAAGAGAGAATGTCCATTTGGAAGAGATGAGGATTCCTGTTTCATCGCCGCGCTGACCAGATGCTCTCGGGGAATGCGAGAACACATGGTTAGACGAGGAAAGAGCAGTAGGAGTAGCAGTGTTTTCTGTGGTAATCCATGTTTCCGTCAGCACCAAGAAGTCGAGGGACTGGAGGGTGGCATAGGCTGAGATGAACTCTGCCTTGTTGGCCGCAGAATGGCAGTTCCAGAGGCTACCGGAGACCTGGAACTCCACGTGGGTCGTGCGCGCAGGGACCACCAGATTAGAGTGGCAGCAGCCACGCCGTGTGAAGCGTTTGTATGGCCTGTGCGGAGAGGAGAGAACAGGGATAGACAGACACATAGTTGACTGGCTACAGAAAAGGCTACAATAATGCAAAGGAGATCAGAATGAAATTAACTAAGCATCCGGGAAAGCGAGAGAGCGTGGTCTCCCTCACGTTTCACTGAAACACTCAAATATAACTCTCCCAACTTCCACTTTAGATTAATAGACTTTAGTTAGTGTCTGGTCTGTTAGCGATGTTACCAAACAGACTAGTTATGTCTCTTACCTCTAGTTATTGTCTGGTCTATTAGCGATGTTACCAAACAGACTAGTTCTGTCTCTTGCCTCTAGTTAGTGTCTGGTCTGTTAGCGATGTTACCAAACAGACTAGTTCTGTCTCTTTCATCTAGTTAGTGTCTGGTCTATTAGCGATGTTACCAAACAAACTAGTTCTGTCTCTTACCTCTATTTAGTGTCTGGTCTGTTAGCGATGTTACCAAACAGACTAGTTCTGTCTCTTACCTCTAGTTAGCGTCTGGTCTATTAGCGATGTTACCAAACAGACTAGTTCTGTCTCTTGCCTCTAGTTAGTGTCTGGTCTATTAGCGATGTTACCAAACAGACTAGTTCTGTTTCTTGCCTCTAGATAGCATCTGGTCTGTTAGCGATGTTACCAAACAGACTAGTTCTGTCTCTTGCCTCTAGTTAGTGTCTGGTCTGTTAGCGATGTTACCAAACAGACTAGTTCTGTCTCTTACCTCCAGCTATATGTATGGTGTTAAGAGACAGATGGGAGGTGTTGAATGGAGTTGAAGGATGGGACTAATAACCACAAACAACAACTAATAACAACAAGAATGTAAAGAATACTGTGTCCATCATAAGTATATAGGTTATAGGTTGAGAGCTTTTGTGAAAGAGCACAGTTGGAAAGATATGGCATATAGAAGTAAACCGGATGGACATCGTGAAAATGATCGGAGAGGTTGAGGGTAGAGGAAGTTCAGGAACAAAATAGAATTGGCCCTGCTGCCTTGTGAATGTTGACCTGTTTAAAGGTCTTGCTCATGTCGGCTACGGAGAGCATCATCACACAGTCGTCTGGAACAGCTGATGCTCTCATGCATGCTTCAGTGTTGCTTGCCTCGAAGCGAGCATAAAATACATTTAGCTCGTCTTATAGGCTCGCGTCACTGGGCAGCTCACGGCTGGGTTTCCCTTTGTAGGCCATATTATATAGATGGATTTCAGAATTAACCTGGAAGAATTACATTTTACATTTTAGACAGACGCTCTTATCCAGAGCGACTTACAGTTAGTGAGTGCATACATTTTTCATACTGGCCCCCCGTGAATTCATTGAAGGGTTTAGGTAAACTGTCTGGCAGGTATGAGTATTTGTAGATGAAAGTGCATAATTGGCGTACATTGATGTTGTAAATATACAAGATGTTGAGTTTCTTAAACAAAGGTGCAGATGGAGCCAGGTAATCTTTCTGATGATACCAACATATTTCATCACTTTGGTACAGACAGGATAACTTTTCATCAATTAAAACTCAGAGGAATCTAGTGGATGTGACTTGTTCCATTTCATTCCCACCAATTGACATTCTGGTTCTTTTTTTATTTATTTTTACAATATTTCCTATTCTTACTAGTGAATACAATAAAGTTGCATTTTTTAACATTTAAAGATAATTTATTTATCTGGAACCATTCAGAAAATGTAGCCACGCCTGAGTTGGCTTCATTAATTAGTAAATAAAAATGGTGTGATAAAATAAAATTGGTATCATCAGCAAAGACAATGGGAAGTACGGTAGAAGACTCAGCAGCAAGGTCATTGATATAGATTAGGAATAACAAAGGTTCAATTATCCAACCCTGTGGACCCACAGGATATCTTGGCCCTGGTAGATGCACATCCGTATTGGTGCTCATAAAGAATACAGTGTTGGAACCGTATTGGTGTTCATATAGAATACAGTGTTGAAACCATATTGGTGCTCATATAGAATACAGTGTTGAAACCATATTGGTGCTCAAATAGAATACAGTGTTGAAACCATATTGGTGCTCATATAGAATACAGTGTTGAAACCATATTGGTGCTCATATAGAATACAGTGTTGAAACCATATTGGTGCTCATATAGAATACAGTGTTGAAACCATATTGGTGCTCATATAGAATACAGTGTTGAAACCATATTGGTGCTCATATAGAATACAGTGTTGAAACCATATTGGTGCTCATATAGAATACAGTGTTGGAACCATATTGGTGTTCATATAGAATACAGTGTTGGAATCATATTGGTGCTCATATAGAATACAGTGTTGAAACCATATTGGTGCTCATATAGAATACAGTGTTGAAACCATATTGGTGCTCATATAGAATACAGTGCTGAAACCATATTGGTGCTCATATAGAATACAGTGTTGAAACCATATTGGTTGTATTGACTCAGGGTGTGAATACTTATGTAAATGAGATATCTCTGTGTTTCATTTTCAGTATATTTGCAGACATATTGACTCATGCGTATGCATACTTTCTGAAGGCACTGTATAGGCATACAGTAGATATCTTTTTTTTTTCAACCATGAAACAATTTGAAATTGTATCAAATCACATACTAAATTAATCACATATTAATCACACTTATCCAATATCTTGTTTTTGATCTGTGGTTTACACATGTAAATACAATTACACATGTAAATACAATTACACACGGAAATACAATTACACACGGAAATACAATTACACACGGAAATACAATAACACCCTTTAAGGAATACCTGGGATAGGATAAAGTAATCCTTCTACCCCCCCTTACCCCACCCCAAAGAAAGAAAAAAACATATTGTAAAGTGGTTATCTCACTGGCTATAAGGTGAATGCACCAATTTGTAAGTCGCTCTGGATAAGAGCGTCTGCTAAATGACGTAAATGTAATGTAAATGTAATGTAAATGTAACACATGTAAATACAGTAACACATGTAAATACTGTTGTTATTCACATCTCTGTAATAATCGTCTCCATCATCATGTTATGAAAAATAGATGCTAAATAGATGCTATGACAATGATCTGTGGAAATATTAATCCGTTAAAACGTAATCTATCACCTAATCACAGGATAACAGTTTGTTTGTGTCTGACTCAAATACTCATGTCGAGAGATATAATGTATTTATCTTTCTGTCAGTCATACAGTATGCTAATCCTGTATACACACTCCCATAGAAGGGAATAATCCTGTATACACACTCCCATAGAAGGGTATTTATTAAACTGATCAATCACAGCTGTTTTGATACTGTGGTGTTGTTAGGGTTGGGGTAGTAGTGTGGTGTTGTTGGGGTAGTAGTGTGGTGTTGTTGGGGTTGGGGTAATAGTGTGGTGTTGTTGGGGTAGTAGTGTGGTGTTGTTGGGGTTGGGGTAGTAGTGTGTGGTGTGGGGTATTAGTTTGGTTGTTTTTGGTGTAGTAGTGTGGTTTTGTTAGGGTTGGGGTTAGTAGTGTGGTGTTGTGGGGTTGGGGTAATACTGTGGTGTTGTTAGGTTGGGTAGTAGTGTGGTGGTTAGTGGGGGTTTGGGGTAATAGTGTTTGTGTTGTTAGGTTTTTGTGTGGTGTTGTTGGGTGCGGGGGGTGGGGTATAGGTGGTGTTGTTGGGGTTGGGGTTTTGTGTGGTGTTGTTGGGGTAATATTTGGTTTGTTGGGTTGGGGTTCGTTGGTGTGTGTTTTTTTTGGTGTGTTTGGTGTTGTGTTGTTGTTTGGGTTTTTTGTGTTTGGTGTTGTTGTGGTTGTTGGGGTTGGGGTGTTTTGTGGTGTGTTGGTTGTTGGGGTTGGGGGATGGGTGGTTGTTGTGGGGTATAGTGTGGTGTTGTTGGGTTGGGGTACTAGTGTGGTGTTGTTAGGTGCTAGTGTGGTGTTGTTGGGGTATGTGTGGTGTTGGTTGGGTAATAGTGTGGGTGTTGTTGGGTCCTCGTGGGTGTTGTTACGGGTTTGGGGTCGTAGTGTGGTGTTGTTGGGGTTGGGGTACCTGTGTGGTGTTTTTTAGGGTTGGGGGTGTGTTGGGTTGTTTTGGGGTTGGGGGGGTCTAGTGTGGTGTTGTTGGGTAACTAGTGGTGGTGTGTTCGGGTAATAGTGTGGTGTTGTTGGGGTTGGGTCCTAATAGTGTGGTGTTTTACGGATTGTGGGTCTAGTGTGGTGTTTGTTGTTGTTGGGGTGGTACATGTGGGTTGTTAGGGTTAGTGTGGTGTTGTTCGGGTTGGGGTACTAGTGTGGTTTTTGTTGGGTGTTGTTGGTTGGGTCCTATGTGTGGTGTTGTTGGGGTAATGTGTGTGTTGTTTAGGGTCCATAGTGTGGTGTTGTTAGGGTTGGGGTAATAGTGTGGTGTTGTTGGTGTTGGGGTAAAAGTGTGGTGTTGTTAGGGGTAATAGTGTGGTGTTGTTAGGGTAATATTGTGGTGTTTTTGGGGTTAGGGTAATCGTGTGGTGTTGTTAGGGTAATAGTGTGGTGTTGTTAGGGTTGGGGTAATAGTGTGGTGTTGTGGTGTTGGGGTATTAGTGGTGTTGTTAGGGTAATACGTGTGTGTTTTGTTAGGGTAATAGTGTGGTGTTTTGTTGGGTTGGGTAATAGTTGTGGTGTTGGTTGGGGTAATAGTGTGTTGTTGTTGGGGTAATATTGTGGTGTTGTTGGGGTATGTGTGTTGTTTGTTGTTCTAGTGTGGTTTTTTGGGGTAATATTTGTTGTTGTTTGGGTTTAGTGTGGTTTTGTTGGTCATAGTGTTTTTTTTGGGTATGTTTTTTGTTTTTGGGTAAGTGGTGTGTTTTTGGGTATTTTGGTTTTGTTGGGTTTGTTTTTTTTTAGTTGTTTGTTGTTTCCTGATGTGTTTTTTGTTGGGTTTCCTCTTGTGGCTGTTGTTGGGGTCTCGTGTGTGTGTTGGGGTCTGTGTGTGTTTTGGGGTCTCTTTTGGGTGTTTGTTGGGTCCTCGTGGGGTTTTGTTGTTGGGCCCTCGTTGGTGTTGTTGGGGTCCTTTGTGTTTTTTGGGGTCCTCGTGTGCTGTTGTTGGGGTCCTCGTGTTTGTGTTGTTGGGGTCCTCGTGTGTTTTTTTGGGCTCTGTCTGTTGTTGGGGTCCTCTTGTGTTTGTTTGGGGTCCTCGTTTCTGTTGTTGTGGTCTCTTTTGTTTGTTGGGGTGTTGGTGGTGTTTTGGGGTCCTCGTGTGGTTTGTTTGGTTCCTCTGTGGTGTTGTTTGGTCCTCGTGTGCTGTTTTTTTGGGCTCCTGTTGCTAAGTTTGTTGGGGGGTCCCGTGTGCTTGTGTTGGGGTCCTCGTGTGCGTGTTGTTGGGGTCCTCGTGATGGTGTTGTTGGGCTCCCTCGTGTGGTGTTTGGCCGCCTGTCCGCTAGGCTTATGCAGCTACCACATGCTGTCGTCCATATGGCCCCATATGATCCTGTTTGTCCAGCGAGTTGTTCTGTTGTGTCACTGAGAAGGGGGGACCTGGGGGGGACAAGTGAGAAGAGAGGGTGGGGGAAAATAACCGCTGTTCACTTCACTGTTGTTTCCCAGGCTAGATGAGACAGAACGAGACAGAACCAGAGTTAGACCCATTATACCAAGAGAGAACCACATCTAAACCCATTTTACCAAGGCAGATAATGACAGAGTTATTTAACAACCATATGAAGCCAAGCAGCTGAACAATAATTAGCACTACTAGACATGTAGTTTACCTGTTCGGCTCGTGGCCCCACTCAAATACATGACTATCTACACTGACAAGCACTTCAGAACAAATACACTTAACATAAATATTCAATAATGAAAAATTAAAAGACAAACGGATGTTGTTGCTAATGAAAATATTCATTTGATGAAGTATTCATTCATTTTGTATTATGATTTGTATTATTGCTATTGTATTTAAAACATTTTTGCAAAATGTAGGCCTACCAAAACAATGTGAAAAACAACACCACTACCCCTACCCCTACCCCTAACCCTACCCCTACCCCTACCCCACCCCTACCCCTAACCCTCACCCCTAACCCTAACCCCTAACCCTCCCACCCTAACCCTCCCCTCCCCTACCCCTACCCCCCTACCCCCTACCCTACCTCCCCCCTCCTACCCTACCCCTAACCCTACCCCTCCCTACCCCCTACCCCTCCCCTCTCCTCACCCTAACCACCCCTACCCTCACCCCCCCTCCCCCTCCCCCTCCCTAACCCTAACCCCTACCCCTCCCCCCCCCCCCTCCCCCCTCCCCCCCTACCCTCCCCCTCCCCCTTCCCCCCCCCCTACCCCTCCCCCTAACCCCCCTTCCCCCCCCTCCCGCTCGCGCTCCCCCTACCCCCCCCCCCTCCCCCTCCCCCCTCCCCCTCACCCCTCCCCCTACCCTCCGCCCCCCCCTCCCCCTCCCCTCCACCCCACCCCCTCCTCCCCACCCCTCCCCTCCCTCCCTACCCTGCCCCCCCTCCCCTCCCCCCCCCCTGGGCCTCCACCCCTAACCCCTAACCCTACCCCTACCCTACCCCTAACCCTACCCCTAACCCTACCCCTAACCTCCTACCCTAACCCCTACCCTACCCCTAACCCTAACCCTAACCCTAACCCTAACCCTGCCACCTAACCCTAACCCTACCCTACCCCTACCCTACCCTACCCCTACCCTACCCCTACCTAACCCTAACCCTACCCCTACCCCTACCCCTACCCCTACCCTCACCCTAACCCTAACCCTACCCTACACCCTACACCCCTACCACCTACCCCTACCTACCCCTTACCCTAACCCTACCCCTAACCACCCCTACCCGTACCTACCCCTAACCCTAACCCTACCCCCTAACCCTAACCCTACACCTACCCCTACCCCTACCCCCTACCCCTACCCCTACCCCTAAACCCCTACCCCACCCCTAACCCTACCCCTACCCCTCACCCCTACCCCTACCCCTACTCCTACCCCTACCCCTACCCCTACCCATACCCCTAACCCCTAACCCTACCCTACCCCTAACCCCTATACCCCTACCCCTAACCCCTCCCCCTAACCCCCCTAACTACCCCTACAACCTCACCCTACCCCTAACCCCTAACCCACCCCTAACCCTAAACCCTACCCCTACCCCTACCCCTCACCCTAACCCTACCCCTACCCCTAACCCTAATCCTAACCCTCCAACACATCCCAGCCATGGAGGGAAGGTTCGGGGACAGTGGAATCATCTCAAAACAACACTTCCTCTTCATCCATTGCTACTTTTGTTTTTCTGACTGTGGGACCAAAACAATAACTACAGTACAGTAAACAATATAATCTGTGTTCTCCATATTCTCAGATATATGTTTCATGGAATTACAACACGGATTATGGGATTACACAATTAATGCTGGTAGACTGGGAAGCAGCGAGGGGAAGAATCCTGGTATGACACTGAAACCAGACACTCTGTTAGGCCAGGAGAGTCCCGGGAGACAGACCACACTGTACCCAGAGCTATAGAGATATCTACGGCTCAGACCCTACCTATCTCACTGTCATAGACGGCACTGAAAAGGAACACCTGTGATGCTCTAATGCTTTTAAATACATCAGGCTAACCATCACATTAACCCTTACTGATGAAGCCCTGATATCACTGGGGATAACCCTCTACCCCTTACTGATGAAGACCCTGATATCACTGGGGATAACCCTCTACCCCTTACTGATGAAGACCCTGATATCACTGGGGATAACCCTCTACCCCTTACTGATGAAGACCCTGATATCACTGGGGATAACCCTCTACCCCTTACTGATGAAGACCCTGATATCACTGGGGATAACCCTCTACCCCTTACTGATGAAGACCCTGATATCACTGGGGATAAGACCCTGATATCACTGGGATAACCCTTCTACCCTTACTGATGAAGCCTGATACACTGGGATAACCTCACCCTTACTGATGAAGACCTGATACACTGGGGATAACCCTCTACCCCTTACTGATGAAGACCCTGATATCACTGGGGATAACCCTCTACCCCTTACTGATGAAGCTTTTTTGTGACAGAGAAAGTAAGTCTCTGAACCGCTCATTAACATCTCTTCCCCTGACCACACTCTAAACTAACTGTTCCATGACCTACATAGAGACCAAGGTGTTAACGCCTCATAATAAAGAACACAGGCAATTAATGACTCCTGTCTCAGTGTCCGCTGCACTAAAGAGTCTGTCTAACTAACAGCCTCATTAGGGTTTAGAGGCTGTTTACAGGCCGTAATAAGAGGAAGCTGTTTACAGGCCGTAATAAGAGGAAGCTGTTAACAGTCCGTAATAAGAGGAAGCTGTTTACAGGCCGTAATAAGAGGAAGCTGTTTACAGGCCGTAATAAGAGGAAGCTGTTTACAGGCCGTAATAAGAGGAAAGCTGTTTACAGGCCGTAATAGAGAGGAAGCTGTTTACAGGCCGTAATAAGAGGAAGCTGTTTACAGGCCGTAATAAGAGGAAGCTGTTTACAGGCCGTAATAAGGGGAAGCTGTTTACAGCCGTAATAAGAGGAAGCTGTTTACAGGCCGTAATAAGAGGAAGCTGTTTACAGGCCTAATAAGAGGAAGCTGTTTACAGGCCGTAATAAGGGAAGCTGTTTACAGGCCGTAAGTAAGAGGAAGCTGTTTACAGGCCGTAATAAGAGGAAGCTGTTTACAGGCCGTAATAAGAGGAAGCTGTTTACAGGCCGTAATAAGAGGAAGCTGTTTACAGGCCGTAATAAGAGGAAGCTGTTTACAGGCCGTAATAAGAGGAAGCTGTTTACAGGCCGTAATAAGAGGAAGCTGTTTACAGGCCGTAATAAGAGGAAGCTGTTTACAGGCCGTAATAAGAGGAAGCTGTTTACAGGCCGTAATAAGAGGAAGCTGTTTACAGGCCGTAATAAGAAGAAGCTGTTTACAGGCCGTAATAAGAGGAAGCTGTTTACAGGCCGTAATAAGAGGAAGCTGTTTACAGGCCGTAATAAGAGGAAGCTGTTTACAGGCCGTAATAAGAGGAAGCTGTTTACAGGCCGTAATAAGAGGAAGCTGTTTACAGGCCGTAATAAGAGGAAGCTGTTTACAGGCCGTAATAAGAGGAAGCTGTTTACAGGCCGTAATAAGAGGGAAGCTGTTTACAGGCCGTAATAAGAGGAAGCTGTTTACAGGCCGTAATAAGAGGAAGCTGTTTACAGGCCGTAATAAGAGGAAGCTGTTTACAGGCCGTAATAAGAGGAAGCTGTTTACAGGCCGTAATAAGAGGAAGCTGTTTACAGGCCGTAATAAGAGGAAGCTGTTTACAGGCCGTAATAAGAGGAAGCTGTTTACAGGCCGTAATAAGAGGAAGCTGTTTACAGGCCGTAATAAGAGGAAGCTGTTTACAGGCCGTAATAAGAGGAAGCTGTTTACAGGCCGTAATAAGAGGAAGCTGTTTACAGGCCGTAGGAAGCTGTTTACAGGCCGTAATAAGAGGAAGCTGTTTACAGGCCGTAATAAGAGGAAGCTGTTTACAGGCCGTAATAAGAGGAAGCTGTTTACAGGCCGTAATAAGAGGAAGCTGTTTACAGGCCGTAATAAGAGGAAGCTGTTTACAGGCCGTAATAAGAGGAAGCTGTTTACAGGCCGTAATAAGAGGAAGCTGTTTACAGGCCGTAATAAGAGGAAGCTGTTTACAGGCCGTAATAAGAGGAAGCTGTTTACAGGCCGTAATAAGAGGAAGCTGTTTACAGGCCGTAATAAGAGGAAGCTGTTTACAGGCCGTAATAAGAGGAAGCTGTTTACAGGCCGTAATAAGAGGAAGCTGTTTACAGGCCGTAATAAGAGGAAGCTGTTTACAGGCCGTAATAAGAGGAAGCTGTTTACAGGCCGTAATAAGAGGAAGCTGTTTACAGGCCGTAATAAGAGGAAGCTGTTTACAGGCCGTAATAAGAGGAAGCTGTTTACAGGCCGTAATAAGAGGAAGCTGTTTACAGGCCGTAATAAGAGGAAGCTGTTTACAGGCCGTAATAAGAGGAAGCTGTTACAGGCCGTAATAAGAGGAAGCTGTTTACAGGCCGTAATAAGAGGAAGCTGTTTACAGGCCGTAATAAGAGGAAGCTGTTTACAGGCCGTAATAAGGAGGAAGCTGTTTACAGGCCGTAATAAGAGGAAGCTGTTTACAGGCCGTAATAAGAGGAAGCTGTTAACAGGCCGTAATAAGAGGAAGCTGTTTACAGGCCGTAATAAGGGGAAGCTGTTTACAGGCCGTAGTAAGAGGAAGCTGTTTACAGGCCGTAATAAGAGGAAGCTGTTTACAGGCCGTAATAAGAGGAAGCTGTTTACAGGCCGTAATAAGAGGAAGCTGTTTACAGGCCGTAATAAGAGGAAGCTGTTTACAGGCCGTAGTAAGAGGAAGCTGTTTACAGGCCGTAATAAGAGGAAGCTGTTTACAGGCTGTAATAAGAGGAAGCTGTTTACAGGCCGTAATAAGAGGAAGCTGTTTACAGGCCGTAATAAGAGGAAGCTGTTTACAGGCCGTAGTAAGAGGAAGCTGTTTACAGGCCGTAATAAGAGGAAGCTGTTTACAGGCTGTTGTACGAGGAGAGGATCTGAGAGCAGCGGGACGGCAGCAGAGCGGCCTGGCTCTGAACCAACATGTTCATGAAGATGGTAGAAAGGTCTGACCTGGAGATCAAACACCTCCTACGATGATCAAACAGAACACCTAGTACTGCAACACGGCTATAACAGAACTCCTAGTACTGCAACACGGCTGTAACAGAACTCATAGTACTGCAACACGGCTGTAACAGAACTCCTAGTACTGCAACACGGCTGTAACAGAACTCCTAGTACTGCAACACGGCTGTAACAGAACTCCTAGCACTGCAACACGGCTGTAACAGAACTCCTAGTACTGCAACACGGCTGTAACAGAACTCATTTTACTGCAACACGGCTGTAACAGAACTCCTAGTACTGCAACACGGCTGTAACAGAACTCCTAGTACTGCAACACGGCTGTAACAGAACTCATTTTACTGCAACACGGCTGTAACAGAACTCCTAGTACTGCAACACGGCTGTAACATAACTCATTTTACTGCAACACGGCTGTAACAGAACTCCTAGCACTGCAACACAGCTGTAACAGAACTCCTAGTACTGCAACACGGCTGTAACAGAACTCCTAGTACTGCAACACGGCTGTAACAGAACTCCTAGCACGGCAACACGGCTGTAACAGAACTCCTAGCACGGCAACATGGCTGTAACAGAACTCCTAGTACTGCAACACGGCTGTAACAGAACTCCTAGCACGGCAACACGGCTGTAACAGAACTCCTAGTACTGCAACACGGCTGTAACAGAACTCCTAGCACGGCAACCCGGCTGTAACAGAACTCCTAGCACGGCAACACGGCTGTAACAGAACTCCTAGTACTGCAACACGGCTGTAACAGAACTCCTAGCACGGCAACACGGCTTAACAGAACTCCTAGTACTGCAACACGGCTGTAACAGAACTCCTAGCACTGCAACACGGCTGTAACAGAACTCCTTGTACTGCAACACGGCTGTAACAGAACTCCTAGTACTGCAACACAGCTGTAACAGAACTCCTAGTACTGCAACACGGTGATAACAGAACTCCTAGTACTGCAACACGGTGACAACAGAACTCCTAGTACTGCAACACGGTGATAACAGAACTCCTAGTACTGCAACAAGATGATAACAGAACTCCTAGTACTGCAACACGGTGATAACAGAACTCCTAGTACTGCAACACGGTGATAACAGAACTCCTAGTACTGCAACACGGTGATAACAGAACTCCTAGTACTGCAACACGGCTGTAACAGAACTCCTAGTACTGCAACACGGTGATAACAGAACTCCTAGTACTGCAACACGGCTGTAACAGAACTCCTAGTACTGCAACACGGTGATAACAGAACTCCTAGTACTGCAACACGGTGATAACAGAACTCCTAGTACTGCAACACGGTGACAACAGAACTCCTAGTACTGCAACACGGTGATAACAGAACTCCTAGTACTGCAACACGGTGATAACAGAACTCCTAGTACTGCAACAAGGTGATAACAGAACTCCTAGTACTGCAACACGGTGACAACAGAACTCCTAGTACTGCAACAGAACTATTACAGAACTCCAAGTACTGCAATAAGATGATTTCAGAACTCCTAGTACTGCAACACGGTGATAACAGAACTCCTAGTACTGCAACACGGTGATAACAGAACTCCTAGTATTGGTAAAGCTAGACTCAAACACCACTCCTAGTTTTGGTTAGGTGGTGTTGAGTGCATGCTGTGCGGAGTGATGGCAGCTTATTGGCTGAATAACATCTTACTCAATAGAACCTCCCATTGTCCCAACGCATGCGATGAGTAATTTCACAAATATTGCGCGCCATGCTGTGCATCGTTCACCTGTATAGTAAAATATAGCGTAACCTGGTCACAAGAAAACTATTCGATAAAAAACGACAGGTTTTTTTGTGTCCCATATGTTATGATAGTCACGCTATAAACCCCAGGTACTTCCACCTGAGAGGAGACAGAAGGGTAAACCGGCATGATATTCCTCTGATGGCACATCAGACCGAACACCTATACCTGAACAATTGTACATCTACTAGACAGAAGGTAAGATGTAATATAATATACTACATATAAATTAAAATATAAATTGTTATATTTATGGTATCATCCGATTTTGGTTTGACTATTAAGTCAGAAGTTATATTCGATTTGGACAACTTATTTTTATTTTTATTTGATTCAGTGACTATTTTCCACTGACCATCTCTGAGAGAAATTATGATACATGTTGACATATAACCATTTTAATCGATATAATTGATTTGTGGCTTCAACATGTTCAAAGGACAGCATCAATTATTGCGGTAGGATGACATGAATGAACACACATTCATGCACGAATTATATCATCTCACATTTGTTTCCCGCGTTTACATTTGCACACATAATTATAGAGTAGGCCTAGATATGTTTTATTTTAATATTTTCATTGCATGAGCTGTCCTGGTACTTTCCGAGAGTTCGTTGAAAAGTTTCATTGTCCGCATGCACCTGCTGAAAGGCGCTGGCCGTCCTACAGACACGTGATTTGGGTGGTGGGCTCTGCTCTGATCCAGCCCCTGTCAGGCTGGAACCCTGACATCCTTAAGACAGTCTCTATCAATGTTCAGGAAGGAATAACTGGAACTATAACTATACTATGTACATACTATAGCATAACTATAACGACCTTGGAGTCTATTTAACAGAGAGACTGCATGCCGGCTGGGCGCCACGTTGTCTGTCTGTCTGTCTCTAATTGATTAATCTCCACTTAAACTTTCAGGAGTTTGTTTGCTGCAGCTCAACGGAATTCCGTGTGGAGTGGTGTTTTAATTACTATATGGCAAAGAGTCCATCAATAATTATTATGATGGGATATGGTTCAGTGAATCAGCCTCCTCTTTCTGCGGTTAAACCACTACTACACTCTTTTATTCTCCAAAGAAACAAAAAGGCGATCGCTCGCTTCATATCTGGCACCCCTAAAGGTTCTATATAGAACCCCAAAGAAGGCATTTTTTTCTAAAAGTGTGCATCCATAATAATATTGTATTTACATTTTAGTCATTTAGCAAACGCTCTTATCCAGAGCGACTTACAGTTAGTGAGTGCACACATTTTTTTTTCATGTATCACGTTGTTTGTCAAATGAGTTCCTTTAGGCCATCTGAACCGCGTTCCTGCTAGCACGCTTTATCCTGCACTAATATAGCAAATTCAACCGTCCTGCAAAATGTTTATTTATAGGCCTATTTGATTTGTTAATTAAATTGTTCAGAATTGATTTGTGACCAGTTGTATTTTGGCATGTGCTTTGTTTTTCCCTCCACCCGCAGATTTCTGACTGAGAAACTCTCCGCATTAAAATACGTTTTTCTACCAACATCAGGGAGTGGTAGGACTATGTATGTACTGTAGAATATATCCATGTGATTCAGGAATGTGTTCGTAACTAAATCAGATAGGCTAGATCTACTGCACATGTGGCCTAATTTTCAAGAAGTCAATGTAGGCTACATAAGTCAATGTAGGCTACATAAGTCAATGTAGGTTACATAATTCAATTCAACCGAAAGGTTTCAGTCCACTTCTAGATGTTGGTATTGCGCTTATGAAGCCAGCAGTATTTTTTAATAACGGCGTCATTGTTTTATAATTCAACATTTATGTTTACACACAAATCTGGATGTGTAGCAAGGCCGCATCATGATGTCAGATCCCACCACCACACCCTGGCATTTTATCTGCTAGGCTACTTTAATTTGAGGCCATAATCAAGATATGGAAGAAGAAGAAGAAGAAGAAGAAGAAGAAGAAGAAGAAGAATGGAAAGGTTATTAGGAAACAACACTGACACTTTTCTCAGTGAAACATAGATTAGATTAATCTAGATTATATTGCAGGGTAAATCTTCACAGATGAAGACACACATGGTCTTGTAATTTAGTGATAGACCGCAGCATTAAATAACGATTCAAATCCAGGTCAGTTGTGCGCGAGCATTAGCATTAGCCTATTCCATCTCAAAATCTACATAAAGCCTAGGTCTACTTCTGATATAACATCAAAATGGCAACAAAATAAAATCCATAGGGCTACATTATAATTCTCCAACAAAAGCAATTGCAGCCTATTCACTGCTCCCACGCGCCCTTCTGCCGCCAAAAGACGGCCTAATCTCTGGCATCAGATGTTGATGATGTCGTACCGGAGGAGATCAGATGATGTATTTCAATATGATAATGACCCACCCCGGGCGCTGTTCATTTGTTGACTGATTTGAAGTTAAACGTCTCCGTATCACTTAGTCGTGTAACTCTTAATTTATAACGTTGTTTCTTATTGACCCTGGGAGGTCACACAGCTTTTCTGTTTTCAACGCATGATTAATTTCACAGTAGGGAGACCGTCACTAACATGACACGTCATGTATTATCAAAATGGACAATGAATTGATTTCGCACTTCAAATGGTCCAGTATAAAATATTACATGTATCCCATATTTATATAGTATAATTATCTTCCTTCCACTGGTATTTGTTGGCACACTTCACAGGCCCATCACTACTTCTACACTGGTGCAAAGCGCTTTTGTAGTGTGCCCAAATTAAAGTTTGTTCATTGAAAGGAAAAGAAACGTGGGCTATTAAAGAGTAAGATAAATAATAAATATTATTTTATGATATTATCGTGACTTAATTTAGGCTATACCTGTTAAAGTAATATGCTAGTTTAAAATAATCCAATGCAATGAACATTGTATTTAACTAGTAGTGGATTGGTTTAATGAAATAGGCCATTCCTATTAAGTGTAGACCTATTCAATACATAAACATTTATTCCTCCCTGGCTCAATACATCATTCTCTATTTTATTTCACCATTGTCATTCATAGGCCTATACTCACGCCCTGTGAAGCTGCTGTAGTCCTAGCTATACCGTTCTAACCCTGTGTGTGTGTTGGACGGGACGGTGTGTAGATGCTGTAGTCCTAGCTATACCGTTCTAACCCTGTGTGTGTGTTGGACGGGACGGTGTGTAGATGCTGTAGTCCTAGCTATACCGTTCTAACCCTGTGTGTGTGTTGGACGGGACGGTGTGTAGATGCTGTAGTCCTAGCTATACCGTTCTAACCCTGTGTGTGTGTTGGACGGGACGGTGTGTAGATGCTGTAGTCCTAGCTATACCGTTCTAACCCTGTGTGTGTGTTGGACGGGACGGTGTGTAGATGCTGTAGTCCTAGCTATACCGTTCTAACCCTGTGTGTGTGTTGGACGGGACGGTGTGTAGATGCTGTAGTCCTAGCTATACCGTTCTAACCCTGTGTGTGTGTTGGACGGGACGGTGTGTAGATGCTGTAGTCCTAGCTATACCGTTCTAACCCTGTGTGTGTGTTGGACGGTGTGAAGCTGCTGCCTGGCCGCGTGCTCCGGTGCCTCTGCGGAGGCGAGACAAAAGCTCGAGCAATGACATCTAAATTGGTCTAAAGAGAAACAGATGGGGCTCGCGCTGCGTGCTGCTGTCACGACCGTCCGGTCAGGCCAAAAACTATCTGTTCATATTTATTAAGATGAAGGCAGGGAAATATAATACAAGCAAAATGATATGTCCATTCCGAAAACAAACGAATTGGTTGATAAGTGTAGTCTATTTAATTTTAAATTGAATGTATTTATTTAATAAAATGCTGAATATTATTTGCAATCAAAGTAGTCTAAATGTAAAGGGGTTTTATCCTATTTGCTGAAATCGCAATTATTTTTAATTCTAAATATTGACAAATATTTTATTGGAATATCTAGGCTATATTATACCGTTCTTCCATCTCTTTGACTAAATGTATCCAGTCAAATCTGAACCTCTTGCTGGTAATTCATCCTAGTTGTCTTTAATTCATTTAATTATAATCGGTTTGATCCAGTGTTGATGACGTCATCTGACTACATATCAATACCATTTACATCAATACACTGTTTAGGTAATTGATTTGGTGTTCCGGCTACAAACACTTAATCTGTTTCAGATGATCTGTTTCTGTCTTCCCGCCCTGTACTGGTAGTGATGGGAGACATGGTGAGACATATGCGGCCTTCTACAATGATGAAGAAATTTCCACTCTTTATTGCCTTTTCACCCTCCTCCTGTTCTCCTCCTATCCTCTCATCTCCGCTTGGAAACATGATGGATGTATTTCTCTGATTGTTGTCTATGTGGTCTTTAACGGCCAATTTACGGAAGCCCTGAAATTATCTCTTCATGATGACGACAATTAGAAACTTGCTAAATACTGACGTCAGTAAACATGAAACCAGTTAAGTGATTTTAACAATCAGCATAATTTACATTACATTTTCACTACCCAGTCAGCTGACAGAAGGCATCATATGGCCAAGCAATAAATAGTGAATATTTAAATAACATTTAATTGCTTGGTTCAGCTAGAAGCCTATTGGCACACGGTTCATTGTATTGCTGCATGGGAAATCAGAAATGTTGAATTTCTTCCATGTATTTATGAGGCAATGTTAATTGACCAGTCATTCACAGGCCTATTCGATATTGTGATGTCGGCCCATATGTCGTACCAGCCTGTATATTTAAAACATATTTGTTAGGGGCCTATATATGCCTTTTTCGCTGTCTTGGTAGAGACACGTTTTGAAAGGCAAATTTGCTTAGGACAAATAAAGTGCAGTATATAATTACCTGAAGGCATATTGATTATATTAGTTAGAATTGTTAGCCAATAAGTAAAGCATTTTAGGTTTACAAATTGATTTAGCCTTCTCCAGGTTATGTTTGAGTTACATAACGCTATGAGTGCCGTGATTTATGACCGAAACGGTCTAAAATAGGCCACAGCAACATTTTAGTTGGTGACATCGACCTACTTATTGTCCCTCTCGTTGTTGGTAAGCCTGCTCCATATCTGCTGTTTGTGGATCTGTGAGTCAGAGTCCTCATTCAGATTGGAGGTGTACATCCCGTCTTTAGCCCGGGGCCAGACTCGTGCATTAGTCTCTTTAGAGTGTTGAGTGTCAGTTAGTGAAACGTCATTGGCTCCTAGCGGAAAGTATCGAGCTGGATAGCGGAAGAGGGGCAGAGCCACGCGCCAATCAAGTCCCGTCCAACACCGCCTGCCTCCAGACACGCGCCGTGTCCTTTAAAGGGAATAAGCCAGCGCGCGCAGCGCACTTATTCTTCACCGACTGGCAACTTTCTTTTATAGAGCAACATATATTCTCTTCTGCTATATTATTTTATTGAACAACATATATTATCTTCTTCTATATTCGGACTTAATTTACTGCAGTTTTGTAAGGTGCATGGTTTTTAATGTATCGATTGTTTTGGGCGAGAGATACGGGATGTTTTTATTTTCGTAACATTTGGATTTCTGTCATCACGCTGTAGAGGAGGTATGATATGCTATTTTGTCCACAGTGTAACAATTACAGTTTTACGTGTATTATAGTGTTATTAGCCTACACTATTATTTTTGATATTATTATTATTATTATTATTATTATTATTATTATTATTATTGTGAGTATTAATATTAGTTTTGTGGCTATCCGCATCAATGAGCTATTATTATTACCATTGCGTTATGTTGAAAATGCATTCTGGTCTAAAGCTGCTGAAAAATTACTAGCCTACGGAGCAAATTGTGTGACATAAAATATAGCCTTTTATTTTAGAATATCTTGCACAGTAAAATACCTCGACCTTAAATCTTCTGTCAGATCATGTCGTTGATGTGTATCTAGGCCCTGCTGGGATGGCCCTCACGTGTCGGTTTGATCTGCAGGTCAACCTGCATTTTGTCCTATAATGTAACGCGCGACAAATTACATTATTATTCAGCAGACTTTACACCAAGCCAGGTCATATAATAATATACTATATAATATTAATAATAAGTTATATTCTGCCTCTCAGATTGACGTGTAAAATGTAATATATAGCCTCCAGTGTTTTGGCAAAACATTTAAAATACAAATTCTGTATGAATATCAACGAAATGGAAGTTCTGTTAAATTAGGATGATTATTCCTTTTAATTTCGTCATGTTCAGTTGCAATTCTATACCTTTTTATCAACGTTGATAATTTGTAGGCTATCAACAAACGACCCCCAAAGTAAAGTAACTATTGCTAAAAAAAAACAAAACGAGTAAAGCCTAATGATGGTATGTCTCCATCATTCTCGCAGGTATACAGTTGAAAACAGTTCGGCTACTTCATATCTTCGATGCGACATGATGTCTTTAAACATTCAAGACAAATACGCAGCGGGCTCAGGCGGGAGTTACGTTAAACTTGTTCTGCAAAATGCGAGAAAATGTTGAACATGTGAAAGTTGAACATTTAGCGCCTACAGTACAAACTTAATTAATATAATAATAATATAATATGCCATTTAGCAGACGCTTTTATCCAAAGCGACTTACAGTCATGCATGCATAAATTTTTGTGTATGGGTTTTTTGTGTATGGGTTTTTTGTGTCCCCGGGATCAAAATAATTAAAATAAGAAACATAAGAAATAAAATGTGGTATCGCTATTCAATCATCATCAAGTTCTTCATCGTTAGCCATATATTTTATTTTGATAATGATAATTTGATATAATTATGATAATAATAATAATAATAATAATAATAATAATAATAATAATAATTATTATTATTATTATTATTATTATTATTATTATTATTATTATAACTGAAAATCTGTCTGACTGATGTGCAGTTTGAATTTAAATGTTAATGTGTGGGTGGTTTTCCAGCAGAGTATCATCCAGATAGACAGACAGACAGACAGGAGGACTGACTCCACGGCAACACAACCTACTTCCTGGTTACCAACACCAGCGCTACCATGACGACCCCCCCCAGCTCGTTCCAGCAGGAACCCCTGACCCCCCCCAGACCCCCCCACTCCTCCTCCCTGAAGCCCAACCAGGTGGGTCAAGTGGTTCTGTATGGTGTACCCATCGTCTCCTTAGTGATAGACCATCAGGAGCGGCTGTGCCTGGCCCAGATCTCCAACACTTTGCTGAAGAACTACAGCTATAACGAGATCCACAACCGCCGCGTGGCGCTGGGCATCACCTGTGTTCAGTGTACCCCCGTCCAGCTGGAGATCCTGAGGCGTGCTGGCGCCATGCCCATCTCCTCCCGCCGCTGCGGCATGATCACCAAGCGAGAGGCGGAGCGGCTTTGTAAGTCCTTCCTGGGGGAGAACAACCCCCCCAAACTGCCCGACAACTTTGCGTTCGACGTGTCACACGAGTGTGCCTGGGGTAGTCGTGGTAACTTCATCCCAGCGCGCTACAACAGCAGCAGAGCCAAGTGCATCAAGTGTTCCTACTGCAACATGTACTTCTCTCCTAACAAGTTCATCTTCCACTCTCACCGTACTCCTGAAGCCAAGTACACCCAGCCGGACGCTGCTAACTTCAACTCCTGGAGACGCCACCTGAAGCTGTCAGATAAAACCCCTGCTGATGACCTGGCGTTCGCCTGGGAGGACGTGAAGGCCATGTTTAATGGTGGCAGCAGGAAGCGGTGTTTGCCCTCATCTCACTGCTCCCCCATGGGGCCGGGGAAGGTTGTGAACTCTGGTCTGCCCCACATGATGACCCCTGACCTGGTCCAGAAGAGGAGCCGCTCGAGGGAGCTTTCCCAAACCCAATAAAAAATTTGGGGTGGTTTCCAAGGAGGACTTTCCAGTTAAAGAACATAAGAAAAACACGGGAACTAATAGAACAAAAACCCTTACTTTTTTCCCAAACAAGGGGGGGAAAAACCCCGGGACGAACCCCAAAAGGGCCCCCATTCGTTAAAGGAACCCCTTGAAAAACCCCCATCAATTCCCCTGGACCCCACCGGGGTTGTCATTTGGGGGTTCCCTTATTTTAAAAACCCCTTCCTTAATTTAATAGAACCCAATAGGAGCCGGCCTTTTTCCTAAAGGGACCCCAACACTTTCCTTGAAGAACTTACAGCAAATTAACGAAAAAATCCCGACAAAAAAAAATTGGGGGCTTTCCCCGTTTAATGCCCCCCGGGGGTTCCCGTTGGGTCCTAAGGGGCTTCCCAATGTCCAAAAAATTCCCTCCGCGCCCTTTGGCGGCATTCACCAAAGAACCAAAGGGGTTTTTTGAAAAGAACCTTTGGGGAAAACAACCCCCCAAATCCGGGCCCAAAAAAGCCCACAATGGGCCACGGTTTAGAACATTGGGGTTCCCTTTGGGGAAAATTGGGGAACTTTCCCGCAAAGTAAAAAATAAGGCCCAAGGTTTAAGGCCTACTAGGCCAAAAACTTCCCTCTGCCTAAAAGGGAACTTCCCACTTCATATAACCTTTTAAAGACCACGTCTAAAAACCTAAAATGGGAGACCCACCCTTGAATTTAATAAAGCCTTCCGGATAATGGCCCCTTTAAAAAGGGGCCCTTAAGGGAAATGAAAATAAAAGAATTTTCCCCCAAAAGGAAGGGGGTTGTCCCGCCACCCTCACGTTTTCCCCCCGGGGCCATGTAATTTCCGGCCCTGCCCCCCCATTTTTGCCCCCCCCTTTTCCAAAAAACCCCCCCCCTTTCCCCCCGAGGACAAGGGAAGCCCTTTGGTTTGGAAACAGTTTCCTCCCCATAAAACCCCCCGGGCCCCCCTTTTGATCCCCCTTTTTCCCCCAAAAAAACCCCATTCCAAATTCCCCCCCCCCCCCCCCCACCCCTTTTTATTTCCTTTCCCATCCCCCGCCCCTTTTACAAAAAAATTTAGTGATTTTACCCCCCCGGAGGCCCCCCCCCGCAAAATCCTGTTTGGTGGGTTTCCCCCTCCTGGGGTCTAAGACACCCTTTTCCCGCCCCTCATTTTCCCCCCCCCGGGGCCCTGCCCCGGCCCCCCCCCTTTCCCCCTCCCCCCCACAACAAACCCCCCCCGGGCCCCCTCCCCATCCGAAAACCCAATTTCCCTCCCCCCAACCTTTTTTCCTCGAAACCGTTTTTTCGAAAGCCCCCCCCCGGGGGGGCCGACTAACCCAAAAACCCCAATTTTTTTTTTGCAAAAAAACCCCCCCCCCCCCCTCCCTTTTTTTCCCCCCCGGGCCCCCCCCGGGCCCCCCCCCTTTCCACATTTCTTCCCCACCCCCCAAAAAATTTTTCCCCCCCACCCCTTTCCCCCAAACCCCCTCGTAAACCCAAAAAACCCCCCCTTCCTCCCCTTTTTAATTTGGGCCCCCCCCCCCGGCCCCCCCCACCACCCAGTTTGGGGTTTTTGGGCTTTAGGGGGGGGGGAGGGAAAATGAAGTTTTTTGCCCCAATTTTAGGGTGATAGGTTTACCCCCCCCTTTCCCAACAGGACATTTAAAAGGGCCCCCAACGCCCCAACACCCCCCCCAACCCAGCCCTCCTCACCCCCGGGGCCTTCCCATTTTAAAAAGTTACCCCCCCGCCCCCCCCCCCCCCCCGGCCCCCCACCAACCCCACCCGTTTGTTTTTCCCCCTTTTTTTGTTTTCCAAACCGGCCCCCTTCCAAAACGTCCCCCCCCCCCACCTAGTCCCCCCACCCCCCCCAGGGGGGGCCCCCGGCCAAAAAAATTAAAACCCCCCTTAAAGGGCCCTTTTTAACAATTTTTTTTCGCCCATGAAACCAAAAGGGAAGAACCTTTCCCCCCTTTAAAAAACCCCCAACCCATCCCCCCCCCCTCCCAAAAGAACCTCCAGTATTTTTAATGGCCCCAAAAATTTTTCCCCCCCCTTTTTCCCGTTATTTCCCAATCGGCCCCCCCCCCTTTCCGGCCCAGGGATTTGGTCCCCCCGGGGGAACCCTGTTTATTACCCCCCCCCCCGGAAAGGAGACACCCCCCACCCCCCCTAATGAACCCCCTATTTTTTCCCCCCCCCCCCCCTCCCCTCCCCCCCCCTTGAAAGCCCCTTCCCCAAAAACCCAAAAAATTCCCCCCAAAAACATAACCCCCCAAACAATGAAGAGCCCCCCCCTAATTCCCCCCCCCAAGAAAACCACCCCCGGGCCCAAAAACCCCAATAAGGGGCCCTTCACAGTCTTTCCAAAAAACCCCCTTTTCCTCTTGCCTAAGGTTTTTCCCCCATCTTTATTTTTCCCCCACAAAAACCCCCTTCACCCTGAATGGAAAATTTGGGTTCCCGGGGATTTTTTAACCGCCCCCCCTTCCCTCGCCAAAACCCCATCCAAACCACCCAAAACCTTTCCCCCTTAAACCCCCCCCCCCAGCAAATTTTCCCAAGGGGGGAAAAATTCCCATAAAGTCCCTCCCCCCCGGTTACCCCCCAAGCCCCCCCTTTTAAGGGGGAGCCAGAAATTTCCCCCCCCTTCCGATTTTCTTCACCCAAAGCCCCCCGGAAAAACACACTTTTCCCAAGCCCAAAAGGGCCCTTCCCCAGCCCAATAGAACACTATTGGAACCCCGCCAATTGAAAAACCTTTAATTAAGGGGTTTTCCCCCCAACAATTTTTAAAAACCCACAATAAAGGCCCGCCCCTAAAAACCACTCCCTGGAAGGGGAAATTTTTTTTCCCCCCAACCCGGGAACCCCAATTGGGGGGTTAACCCCCCCAAAAGTTCTTAGTAACCCCCCAAAATGAAGGGAAAAATTCCCCCAAAACCCCCTAACCCCCACACTAATGAGAACCCCCCGCAAAAACCCCTTTAAACACCCCCCCCCTTATTTCCCCAATTTGGCCCCCCCCCTTCACGGTCATAGGAAACCCGCAAAAGGCCCCCCTTCAAACCCCCTTTTGAAACCCTTTGGGGCCCCCCCCTTCCCCCCCGTTTTGAACACCGGCCCCCCACGGGCAAATTACCCCCTAAAGCCCCCTTCACCCTAAAGGAACCCAATAAGTCTTCACTAAAATTAACCCCCTAAAAAGGGGACCTTCCCAAAATCCCCCCCACTTCTTTCCCCCCCACGTCAAAGGAAAAACCAAAACCTAATGGGCCCTCCCCCAGCCAATGAACCCAATGAAAACCCAAAACCCCAAAAAACCCACTTTGAAAAACCATTTCACCCCTTATCCCCCAACCCCCTCCCCCATTTTCACCCCCCCCCCCCAATGAACACAAGAAACCCCCCCTTCCCCCCCCCCCAATTCCCCCAAAATGAAGAACCCACCCCCCCCATCACCAAATAGACACAAAAAAGGGAAAAACCCCCCCTTCCCGCTAAAAACCCCTTAAAAAGGACATCCACAATTAACCCCAAAAAACTTCCCCCGGGGGCCCCCCACCAAATTGGCCCACCCCAGTCAAAAATTTTCCCCCCTAAATAAATACCTCCCAAAATAATTAACCAAAAAAGGCTCACAACCCCTAATGAACATTTAAAAAATTTCCCAAAAAGCCCCCAAACCAAATCCCCTTTTTTTTTTTTTTGCCCCCTAAAAGGCGAAAATTCCCAAAACCCCCCCCCCCAACAACAAATAAGAAACTAAAATGAACCCCCTTTTCCCCCCCTAACCCCCCCCCTTCAAAGGAAAAACCTTAAAGACTAATAGTAAAAATAATGAAACCCAAAATTAAACCGCTTTCCACAAATGGGAGACTTCCCGTAAATAGTAACACATGGAACCCCTTAAGCCTGACCCCCCCCTTTCCCCCCGTTTTTTTTAAAACGCCTAAGCACCCCGGGGAAAATTTTTCCCCCAACCCAATAAAACCCCCCAAAGTAACTTACAGCATGTGCACCCCTTAACCCCGCCCCCCCTTCCCCCCCTTATTTTCCCCCCAAAAAAACTCCGCTCTGCTAACCCCCCCCCAAAAAAAAACCCTCCCCCCCCCGCCCCCACCCCCCCCCATTCTAAAGAACACTACAGGGGGGGGGTTTGCTAAACCCAAATTTCCCCCTAATAAGGGGCCATTCCCCCGCCCAATTTAAACCCCCTTGAAACCCTGCCCAGACAAATTTTTTTAACCCCCCAATAAAACCCCCTTCACCGGCTTAAAACCCCAAATGGGACTTCCTTTTAAATTTTTTTGTGTTTTTAAAGGCTTTTCCTTTTTAAAAATCCCCTAAAAACCCATTCCCGCGAAGAGTACCCCGCCCCCCAAAACCCCCCGCCCCCCAATAAAACCCCTAATCCAAAACCCCCAATTCCCAAACCCCCTTTAAAAAATTCCCACAACAACGTCAAAAAAACCCAACCACTTCCAAAAACCACACGAAAACCCCCACCAACAAATTAACCCAAATTAGGCCCCTCCCCACACCTTTTTTATAACCCCCCCTTAAAAAAAAAACACAGAATGTAAAAAAGAAAACCCCCCCCTCCTTTTTTCATAATAAAGACATCCCCCAACCAAATAACCCCCAAGGCTTTCAAAACCCAAACCCCCCCCCAAGAAGGCTTCCCCTTTTTTTTTTTAATTTTTTTCCCCCCCCAATTGGTTTTTAATTCTTTATCCGCTTTAGCCCCACCACAAAACCCGTAAATTCCTTTTTTAAAGCCTTTTTAAAAACATCAAAAAAGGTAAAACACTAATGGGGAGAAATTAAACCAGTCCAATTTAGTAAAAAAATAAAGGGGCCCTTAAATTTTCCAAAAGTAACAAAAATGGGAACATTCCCAGCTAATAGTAACACTAAGAAAAAATTTTTCACAGTCAAATGTAACACAAATTTGGGGGAGAATTCAAAATCTAATAGAAAAAATTGAAGAGAATTAAACAGCTAATAGAAACACAAATGAGGGGACTTTACAGTCAAATAGTAAAAACTAATGAAGAACTTTCAAGTCTAATATTAACACTAAGGGAAGAGACATTCCCCGTCTAATAGAAAAATAGGGGGCCCTTCCTTTTAAATAGTCACCAGATGAAGGGGGACATTAAATTTTATATAACACAATGGGGGAGCCCTTCCCCAGTCTAATAGAAACCCACTAATAAAAGGAAAAAAACTTTCACAGTCTAATGAAAACCCCAAAAGGGAAGAACGGACATTCACAGCCCCTAATGTAACACTAAAGAAAACCATTCACAGCCCAAAATAGAACACTAATGAAAGCCCATTAAAGTCTAATAGAAAAACACTAATGAAAAAAATTAAACAGCTAAAAAGTAAACAATGAAGGGGGACTTCAAAACAATAGAAAACACAATTTAAGGGGAAAACATTCCCGTCTAATTTAACCCTAATTGGGAGCCCCATTCAAACTAATAGAAACCCACAAAGGAAGAAAAACATTCATTTTTAATTAAAAACTAATGAAAAACATTAAACAGCCTAATAGTAATTTAAGGGGGCCCCCTTCACGCTAATAGAAACCCAATAATGAAGAGAAATTCCCCGACAAATTTAAACACTAATAAAGAACATTCCCAGTCAAAATAGTAACCATAAAAAGAGACTTCCCCAATTAGTAAAACAAAGAAAAAACTTCACAGTCAAACTAACACTAATGAAAGACTTTAAACCAACTAAAGAAACACTTAAAAGGGGAATTCAAAAGTCATAAAACCCAAAAAAGAAGAGCCCTTCCAGTCAAATTAGTAAAAACATAATAAGAACATTCCCCCAGCAAATGTAACACAATAAAAGGGAGACATTCAAGCCCAAATTAGTAAACTAATAAAGAGACATTCACAAAAAATTTTTTTAACACAAATTTAAGAACTTTCACAGTCTAAAAAGAAACCCCCACAAATGAAGAGACATTCACTTTAAAATAGTAAAAAACTAAGAAAGACTTCACAGTCAATTTAACCTAAGGGGGGGAGTTTTTCACAGTCAATAGTAAAAACTAAGAGGAAAAATTTCACGTCTCAAAGTAACAAAAAATGAAGAGACTTCCTTTTTAAAAATAAAACTAATGAGGAAAAATTTTCACATTCTAATAGTAACACAAGAGGAGACATTCAAGTCTAATAGTAACACTAATTAAGGGAATTCACAAAATAGTAACACTAATGAAAGACATTCCCCGCAAATTTTTTTAACCCTAATGAAAGAACTTTTCACAGCTAATAGTAACACTAATGAAGAGACATTCACAGTCTATTAGTAACACTAATAAGCAAATTCACAGTCAAATTAGTCCCCTAAGGGGGAGGCCCTTTTCACTTCTAGATAAAAACAATAAAGAGCCCTTCACAAAAATAAACATTTAATGGGGGCCCTCACATTCAAATGGAACACTAATAAAAGGGGAAATTCAACGAATAAACACAAAAGAAGGGGCATTCACATTCTAATGTAACACAAATTTAAAAAGACATTCACAGCTAATAGTAACCCAAATAAAGGGGGGACTTTTCACGTCAAATTTATAACACTAAGAAGAACTTTCCCACGGATAATAGAAAACACTAATGAAGAGACTTTCCATTTCTAATGTAAACTTAAAAGAAGAAAGACTTCACGCTTTTAGTAAAAACAATGAAGAGCCCATTCACGCTAATAGAAAACCTAATGCAGACATCCCCCATTCTAATAGTAACACTAAAAAGGGGACATTCCCCAGTCTAATGAAAACACTAATAAGGGGACTTTCACAGCTAATATAACACAAGGGGGGGAAACTTTCCAGTCAAATAGTAACACAATGAAGGGGCCCTTCACAGCTAAAGTAAACAAAGAAGAAAACTTTTAAAGGGTCTAAAAATAAACACTAATAAAGGGGGAAAATTCCCCGACTAAGAAAACACTAATGAAGGGACTTCAAAGTCAAATAAAACACAAAAAAAGACTTCCAGTTAATGGAACATAAAAAGGGGACTTTTAAACGTCTAATAGTAAAAACTAAGAAGAGCACCCAAAGCTAAAAAAAAACCCAAAGGGGGGGAAACATTCCCGCAAAGAAACAAATGGGGAAAATTTTCCACATTTAAATAGTAAACTAAGGGGGGGAGACTTCACGGAAAAATAGAAAACACATAAGGGAAAAGGCCCCCCCCCAAAACTAATAGAACACTTAAAGGAGCCCTTTCCACTTTCAAATTATAAAACAAAATGAAGGGGAAAATTAACGTCTAAAGAAACCCAAAATGAAGGCTTTTCACATCAAATAATAACACTAAGGGGAGGGCCCCAAGGAAATTTAAACCAGTCTAATGTCCACCTAAAAAAACCTTTCCCCGGGTTTTGGGGGGAAACCCGAAGGGAGACTTCAGGGGGGCCAAAATTTCCCCCTTGAAGGGGGGGAATCCCGGGGTCCAAATTGATAAACCCCCAAATTGGGGGAAACCTTCCCGGGGGCCGAAAAAAGAAAACGTAATTGGGGAAAACCCCCGTTTTTAAAAAACTAAACAAAAGAAAAGGGGAGAATTTCACATTAATAGAAACATTTAATAAAGGGAAATTCAAGTAATTATTTAACCCCCTAAAAAGAGACTTTCCATCAAATGAAACCCACAAATTTGAAAGACAAAATTTCCAAAGTCAAAAATTTAAAACAACAAAATAACAAATGGGGGGAGACATTCACATTTAAAGAAAAACAACAATGAAAGACTTTTAAACAGCCTAATATAACACTAATTGGGGGGGAGGCCCCTTTCCAGTCTAATGTCCACTAAGACCGGCAATTCCGGCTTGTCCACCCGGGCCCGAAAGGGGGAACCCAAAAGGGGGGGACATTCCCAGGTCGTCCAAGGGGGGGGGAAAATTTTCCCAAAGGAATTGAAACCTTTTTGAAAAAATCAGGGCTTTTAACCCAATTGGGGGCTTTTCCCGGGGGGCCCAATAAAAATAATGACCAAACTTAAATTTTTCTAAAAAGAACCCTCCTAAAGGACTTAAATTAACCAAATTTTAAAGGGAAAAATTTCCCGGGGGTCATCCAACCCCAATAAAAGAGAATTCACAGTCTAAAAAGTAACACTAATAAGGAACATTCACAGTCTAATAGTAACATAATAAAGGAACTTCCGTTAATAGTAACACTAATAAAGAGACATTACAGTCTAACGTAACATTTAATGAGGGAGACTTTCACATCTATTGAAAAATAATAAAAGGGGACATTCACATTTCCAAAAAGTAACACTAATGAAGGCCCTTACAGCAAATAGTAACACTAATGAGCGGCCTTTCACACCCAATAAAACACTAAAAAGAGAAAATTCACAGTCTAAAGAAACACAATGAAGGACTTTCACAGTCAATAGTAACACTAAGGGGGGGACATTCACAGTCAAATTGGGAACCCCAAATGAAAAATTTTCACAGTCTAAAAGTAACACTAATAAGGGGACATTCACAGTCTAAGGGCACTAAAAAGGAGACTTTTCCCCGCTAAAGTAACACTAATAAAGGGAAAAAATTTCACAGCTAATAGTCCCAATAATGAAAAAATTTCACAGTCTAATAGAAAACCACTAATGAAGAAATTACAGCTAATAGAAACCCTAAGGGGGGGAAACTTCCCCTCTAATGGAAAATAATGAAGAACTTTCACTCAAATTAGAAACACAAATGAAGGGGAATTTCACTCTATCGAAACAAAATGAGGGGCCCTTCCCCATCCTTGGGAACAAAATGAAAGACATTCCGCTAATAGTAACCCAATGAAGAAAAATTCACAGTCTAAAGAAAACCCCTAAGAGCGAGACTTTAAAAAGTCTAATAAAACACTAATGAAGAATTTAAACCGGTCTAAAAAGTACACTGGGGGAAGGGAGACATTCACAGTCAATAGAAACCCATAATGAAGAGACTTCACATTCAAATTAGAAACACTAATAAAAGAATTTTCACAGTCTAATTGTAACACTAATGAAGAAACATTCACAGTCTAATAGTAACACTAATGAAGAGACATTCACAGTCTAATAGTAGCACTAATGAAAAAAACATTCAAAACTAATAGAACACAATGGGGGAGACTTTTCACATCTAATTTTAAATTTAATGAAAAAACATTCACGGGACTAATAGAAAACACTAATGAGGGAGACATTCACAGTCTAATAGTAACACTAATAAAGAACTTCCAGTCTATTAGTAACATTTAAATGAAGGGGATATTCACAGCCCTAATAGAAACCCACAATGAAGAGACTTCACATCTAATAGTAAAAACTATGAAGAACTTTTCACGGGTCTAATAGAAACCCACTAATAAAGAAACTTTCACAGTCTAATAGTAAATTTAATGAAGAACTTTCACATCAAAATAAAACACAAAGGGAAGGACTTCCCACATCTAATAGTAACACTAATAAAGAAACTTCACAGCCCTAATAGAAACACAAATGAAGAGACTTTCCCCAGTCTAATTAACACTAATGAAAAAACATTCACGTCAATAGTAAAAATAATAAAGAGACATTCCAGTCTAATAGAAACTAATGAAGAGAAATTCACTTCTTTAAAGAAAAAACTAATGAAGAGACTTTTCACAGTCTAATCGTAAACAAAAAGGAAGAGACATTCACATTCTAATAGTAGCACAAATGAAAAAACATTCAAAGACTAATTTTTAACACTAATGAGGGACTTTCACAGTCTAAAGAACCCCAAGGAAAAAAACATTCAAAGGAATGGGAACCAAAGGAGGGGGACATTCACAGTCTAGGGAACACTAATGAAAGGGGGACTTTTCACAGTCTATTGTAACACAAAATGAAGGACTTCACAGTCTAATTTAACATAATGAAGAGTTTTAAAAATTTAAATTTATTTTAACACAAATGAAAGACCTTCACGGGCTAATATTTAACACTAATGAAAAAGACATTCAAAATTCTAATAGAAAACACAAATGAAGAGACTTAAACAGTCTATTAGAAAAAATGAAAAAGCCCTTTTCACAGGCAAACTTAACACAAATGGGGGGGCCTTTCCCCTCTAAAGAAACACAAAGAAAAAACCCTTCACAGACAATAGAAAACACTAATGAGGGAGACATTCACATCTAATAGAAACACTAAGAAGAGACATCACATTTTCTATAGTAACTTAAAGAAGAAAATTTTTCCAGTCTAATAGAAAACAAAAATGAGGGAAAACCATTCCCCGTCTAATAGAAAACACAAATTTGAAAGAGCACCACAAACAAATAAAAACCCACTAATAAAGGGAAATTTTCCCTTCAAAATATTTAAACCCAAATGAGGGGAAAATTTCAAGGTCATTATTAAAACTAACGAGATGGGACTTTCCCCTTTAACAGTAACACTAATGAAGAAATTTCCCACTCTTTAAAAAAACCCCTACTGAATAGAATTCAAAAATCAATAAAAAACACTAATAGAAAAACACTAATGAAAGACTTTTTTACTATTTTAACAACACTAAAAAATTAGACATTCACAATCAATAAAAACAATGAAAAAAAAAATTTCCCCTCTAATAAACACTTAAAGGAAAAGACATTCCGGTCTAATAGTAACACAAGAAAAAACATTCACATCTATAGTAATTTAATGAAGGGACATTCCCCAGTCTAATAAAACCATTTAATGAAAAACCCTCACATTTCTTTTAGTAAAACTAAAAAGAGAAAATTCCCGGGAATGTAAACAAATAAAAGACTTTTCACAGTCTAATAGTAGCACAAATTAAGAAAATTCACAGAAATATTAAAAACAATGAGGGGGGACTTTCACAGTTAATAGAAAAACACTAAGGGAAAAAACATTAACAGACTAATAAACACTAATGAGGGAGCCCTTCACAGTTTAATGGAACACTAATGAAAGACTTCACATTTCTTTTAGTAACAAAATGAAGAACTTTCCCCGTCTAATAGAAAACACTAATAAAGATATTCACATCTAATAGAAACACAAATGAAGAAAAACCCCACAGTTTAAAAAGTAACACTAATGAAGGCCCTTCAAGTCTAATGGGAACCCAATATGAAAAACCCTTTCACAGTCTATTGGGTAAAAAAAATGAAGAGCCCTTCCAGTCTAATTTTAACACTAATGAGGGAGACATTCACAGCTAATGGGAACACAAAAAAAAGGGAAACTTTAAACAGACAATAGTAACACAAATAGGGAGCCCTTCCCATTTCTAATGAAACCCACAAATGAAGAGCCCATTCACAGTCTAAAAATTAAAGAAATAAAAAGAGACTTTCACAGTCAAATAGTCCAATAAAAGAAAATTCACGCCCTATTAGTAAAAACAAAGGGAAGGGAGACATTCCCCATTCAAATTTTAAAACACTAAGGGGAGCATTCACAAAAAAACAATTAAAAAAGGGGAAAACACGCCTAATAAAAAAGCTTTAAACAGCCAAATAGTAACATAATAAGGGAAGCCCCAATTTCACAGTCTAATAGAAACAATAAAAGGGGGGACATTTCAAAAGTCAAATTAGAAAACCCAAAATAAAAGAAAATTCCCCGCTAAAAATAAACTAAGGGGAAACCCTTCCCATTCTAATAAAAACACAAATGAAAAAATTTCAAGGGGTTTTAAAAACTAAGGATTCCATTCATTCCTAAAAAACAAAAAAGGAAAATTTAAATTTCTTTAAATTAAAACACAAGAAAAAACTTCCAAAAATTCAAAAAAAGAAAACACAATAAAGAGCCCTTTAACTTTTAAATAACAACACAATGTAGACTTTCACAATTTTAATAAAAAAACCCAAATAGTTACACTCTTTAAATAACAAAAGGGTTCCCCATTTAATAAAAAACCCCCAATGAAAAAACTTTTCACATCTAAAAAACACAAATAAAGGGAAAACTTTCCCACGGGGCTAATAGAACACTAATGAAGAGACTTCAAAGTCAAATTATTAAAACTATGAAAAAGGCATTCACAGTCAATGTAACACTAAAAGGAGACATTCACAAAAAAACAAGGCAAAAAATTTCAAAAAAAAAAGTCAAAAAAACTAAGAAGAAACATTCACGGGCTTTTTAGAAAAAACAAATGGGGGGGAGACTTTACCTTAAATTTGGGAACACAAAGAGAGAATTCACGTCAAGTAACACAATAAAAAACCCTTCACAGATAATTTAACACTAATGGGGGAGCATTCACAGCCCAAATATAACACAAATAAAGAAACATCACAGCTAATAGTAACACAAATAAAGGGGACATTCACAGTCTAATGGAAACACAAATGAAAAACATCACGTCTTTTAGTAAACCAATAAAAGAACATTCCAGCCCAATAAAAAAATAATAAAGGGAAATTCACAGTCTAATAAAAAAACACTAATAAAAAAACATTCACAGCTAATTAACACTAATAAAGGGGGGCCTTCAAATCTCAAGTAACACAAATGAAAAAAATTAAACGCAAATTAAAAAAAACCCCCTAATAAAACCCTTCACATTTAAATTTTAAAAACACGGGGGGGGGGAGACTTTACAGTCAAAGGGGGAAAACCCCAATGGAAAACCCTTCAAGCAAATTTTAAAAACCCAAATAAAGGGGGAATTTTCACATCAATTAACACTAAAAAAGAAACATTCCCCGCTTATTCACTCTTTGGGGGAGCATTCACAGTCTAATGGTAACAAATGAAGGCCCTTACATCTATTATTTAAAAAAAAATTAAGAGCCCTTTCCATTTAATAGTAACAAAAAGGGGGGGAAGACTCCAGTTAATAGTAAAAACCAAAATGAAAAACATTCCCCGCTAATATAACACCAATAAAGGGAGTTTTTCCATCAATAGAAACACGAAAAAGGGAGACATTCCCCTTTTATTAGTAAAACTAATAAAAGAATTCCAGTCTAATATTAACACTAATAGGGGGGACATTCAAGTCAAATAGTAACACTAATGAAAAACCAAAAATTTTCACGGGGGACAATTATTTCCAAACTCAAAATGAGGGAAAACCCTTTTTAAAAACAGGTCCTTAATTTAAAGAAACACTAAGGAAGGGGAATTCACCCCTTTTAAATTAAAAACCTAAGAAAAATTTAAATTAAAAACCCTAATAAAACCAAAGGGGGGGAACTTTCACATTTAATAAAACATTAATAAAGGGCCCATTCCAACTAAAAAAAATAAAACACTAATTAAAGGGAAAAATTTCCCCAAAGTTTAAAAAACAAAAAAAAAACCACACAAAAAAAAAAATTTGACCGGAAAAGAATGTTCATTAAGGTCCCTAATTCTTAAAATAAGGGGAAGACTTTCCCCAAAATTCTAAAAAAACCCTAAAAAGGGACTTTCACTTTTTAAATAAAACAATAAGGATTTTAACATTCACAATGAAAAAAAACACAATAGTAACTAATAAAGGGAGCTTTACATTTAGTAAAAACCTAATGAAAGACTTTCCAAAATCTAAAAAACCCACTAATGGGGGAAATTAACAACTCCAATAAACAAGGGGACAAAAAATCAAAGAACATTAATAAGAAATTTACAGCAAAAAAAATTTAATAAAGAAGCCTTTCCCCAGCAAAACTAAAAAATGGGAAAACCCCCAGTCTAATGGGTAAATTAAACAACTTCACAGTTTAATAGTAAAACTAAGGGGGAAAAAATTTTTTCCATTTTAAGGTAAAACAAAAAATGAAGAGACTTCACGGCTAAAGTAACACTAATAAAGAGCTTTTACATTTAAATAGTAACATTAATAAAGAAACTAAACAGCAAATTAAAACACAAATGGGGGGAATTAACAGTCAATAGTAAATAAGGAAGAGAATTCACAGTCAAAATAGTAAAAAACAAAATGAAGAGACATTACAGCCAAAGAAACACAATGAAGAGACATTCACAGCAATGAAACCACTAATAAAGAAAACATTCACAGCTAATGTAACACAAATGAAGGCCCCCATTCCCCGTCAAATGTAAACTAATGAAAGTTACAGTTTTAATAGTAACATAATAAAGAACATTCATTTCTAATAGTAACACTAATAAGAAAAATTACACCCTAATAGAAACTAAGAAAGGACATTCAAAACAATAGTAAAACTTAAGAAAACATTAAAGCTAATATAACCCCAAATGAAGAGAAATTCACCCCCCCCCTTTTATAACATAAGGGAAAAAAATTCACGCAAATTAGTAAAAATAATGAAAGAAATTCACGTTTTTAATGAAAACCACAAAATAAGAAATTCACAGCAAATAGAAACACAAGAAGGACATTCACGGGTCTAATAGAAACCACAAAGGGGGGAGCTTTCAAGTTTTAATAAAACACTAATGAAAAAGACATTCACATTAATAGTAACACTAAGGGGGGGAGCCTTACAGTCTAATAGTAACACTAATGAAGAGACATTCACAGACTAATAGTAAAAAAACAAATTGAGAGAAATTCACGGGCCAAATTTAGAAACACAAATTTAAAGCCCTTCACAGTCTAATAGTAACACTAAGGGAAAAAAAATTCACAGCTAATAGAAAACCACTAAGAAAGACTTCCAGCTAAGAACACTAATAAAAGGAATTCACGCAAATTGTAACACAAATAAAGAAAAAACTTCCCCGTCTAATAGAAAACACTAATAAAGGGAAAATTTCCCAGATTTAATATAACACAAATGAAGGACATTACAGTCTAATGAAACACAAATAAAGGGGGGACTTTCCCACAGTCTAAAGTAACACTAATGAAGGGGACATTCACAGTCTAATAGTAAAAAACAAATGAAAAAAGGGAAACAGGTTACAACCCCCTTAAGGACACCCAGTTAAATTTTAAAACTATTGGGCAGCCCGACTTGGTAAACACCAAATTAAGAGACCCAAAGGGGGTCCCTAAAAAAACACAAAAGAACCCATTTTAACCGTTTACAAACCCCACAAAAACCCCCCAAAAAAGGGTCAAAGCCCCCCTAATTTGAAAAGAAACACGGGCCAAAAATTACCAAAAAAACCCAAAAAGTCACAAAAAACTTTTAAGAGAATAGAAAACCACCATAAAGAGAAAACCAGCCAATAGTCCACAAGAAAGCATTAAGTCCGGGGGTAAAAAATGAAGGAGACACAAAAGTCCAAAATAAAAACAAAGGTTTTTCCCTTTCCCAAAAGGGGAATTAAAAGAGACCTTGGGGGGGGCTAAGAAAACCCACAAAAAAAAGGGCAATAAAAAACTAAAAGGGAAACATTAAGCCCCTAAAAAAAAACCACAATGAAAAAATTTCAAAAGCTAAAGAAACCACTAATGAAACCCTTCACATCTAATAGTAAAAACCTATGAAGAAACATTCAAAAGTCTAAATAGTAACCAAATAAAGGGGGACTTCACGGGTCAAATTGTAAAAAAAATGAAGAACTTAACAGTCTAAAAAACAAAAAAAATGAAGAGACATTCACATCTAATTAACCCCAAGAAACACCCCTTAAAAAACCCTTTGAAGAAACATTAAACAGACTAATTTAACCCCTTGGGGGGAGACATTCACGGGTCTAATAAAAAATAATGAAAAACATTCAAAAAAATAGTAAACACTATGGGGGAGAAATTCACAGTTTTTAATAGTAACACTAATAAAAAGGAAAATTCACAGCCCTTTGTAACACAAATGAAGAGATATTCACAGCTAATAGAAAACACTAATGGGGAAATTCACAGTCTAATAGAAAACACAAATGAGAAAATTAAAGATTTAAAAAAAACCAAATGGGGGAAACCTTTCCCCAGTCATAATACAACCCCAAATGAGGGAGAATTTAAAGGGGTCTTTATTAAACTAACCAAATAACATTCCCCTCTAACAGAAACACAAAAAGAGACTTTTAAACTTTTTAAATAACAACACTAATGAATAGACATTCACAATATAATAACAACACTAATAGTAACACTAATGAAGAGACATTTACTATTTAATAACAACACTAATGATTAGAAATTAAAACCCAATCCAAAAAATTACAAGGCACTTAAATTTTAATAAACAAATTTGAAAAAACCATTCAAAGTTTAAACCTAAAAAAATGGGGAACCCATTCCCTTTAAAAAAATTAATAATGAACATTTCAAGTTAATGTAAAATGGGGGGGAAAACCCCTCCCCATTAATGGGAACAAAATTTGGGAGACTTTCCCCATCAAAATAGTAACCCAAAATAAAAGGGGTTTCACAGTCAAATAGTAAACAAAGGGAAGAAAATTCACATTTCAAATATAAAAACTAAGGGAAAGAACTTTTCCCCGCCCTAATAGAAACACAAATAAAGGGAAAATCCAGCCCAATAGTACATTTAATAAAAGAAAAACTTCCACAGCTAATAGAACACAAAATGAAGAACATTAAACAGCAATAGAACCAATGAAGAGCAAAATTTCAAAAAAACACCCCCGGTCTAAATAACCCTGGGGAAGGGGGAATTCACAGTCAAATAGAAAAACACTAATGAAAACTTTCACAGTCAAAATGAAAACCATAATAAAGAAACAAAAGTCAAATGTAACACTAATAAAGGGAAAATTCACAGCAATAGTAACACTAATGAAGAAAATTCACAGTTTTCCCCCCCCCCCCCCCCCTAATAGTAAAACTAATAAAAGAAACTTTTCACAGCTAAGAAAAACTAAGGGAGGGAGCCCTTCACAGCTAATAGTAACACTAATGAAGAAATTCACAGCTAATGAAACACTAATGAGGGGGAACTTTAAACAGTTAATAGAAACCCTAATGAAGGGGACATTCCCCGTCAAATAGTAACCCTCATAAAGAGACTTTTCCACAGCCCAATGTAACCCAATGAAGAGACATTCCCCGTCAATAGAAAACATTTTGAAAGACTTTCCCCAAACTAATAGTAACACAATGAAGAGAAAAATTCCCCGTCTAATAGTAACACTAATAAAGGAACATTAAACAACTAATAGTAAAAAAATGAAGAGACTTCACCCCAAAATAGTAACACAAATTTAAGGAAAATTTCACAGATTTAATGAAACACTAAAAAGAGCTTCACATTTCTAATATAACACAAATTTAAAGAACTTTTCCAGACTAATAGAAACCCTATGAAGAAACTTTCCAAAAAAAAAAAGTAACAAAATAAAGAAACTTTTCCCCAAAACAAAATAAAAACCCTTTAATAAAGGGGACATTCCCCAGCCCTAATGGGAAACCCAAAATAAGGGAACATTCCAGTCAAATTTAGAAAAACCACTAATGAGGAGAATTCACAGATAATAGTAACACAATGGAGAACATTCACAGTCTAATATTTAAGCACTAATAAACAGACATTTTCACAGCTAATGGGAACACTAAGAAAAGAAAATTCACAGTCAAATTTATAACATAAAAAAGCGAAAAACACCGGGCAAGGGGAACACGGGGGGAAGAGCCCACACGGGGGTTTTTTTGAAAATTTTTTAAGGAAAGGGGACGGCACGGGCAATGGGGAACAAAAGGAGGGAGACCCACGGGCAAAGAAACACGGGGGGAAAAACCCATTCACAGCAAAGAACCACGGGGGGAAAAACAGGCCAAAGGGAACCACAAGGAAGACACACAGGAAAAAACCCTAATGAAGAACATTAATTCTAATATTTAAACTAATAAAGGGCATTCACAGACAAAGAAAACACTAATAAAGAGACATTCCCTTTTAATGTAACCCCAAATGAAGGGGGACTTTACAGCCTAATATAACACTAATAAAGAAACATTCACAGTCTAATGAAAACACAATGAAGGCCCATTAACAGCCCTAATAGTACACAAAAGAAAAAAAATTCCCACATTTAAAGAAACCCACAATAAAGAGACATTCACTTTTAAATTAGTAACACAATGTAGGGGGAATTTCAAAAGTCTAAAAGTAACAAAAAAAAAGAATAAAAGGGGCCCTGTTTTAACTAATGCTTCAGGTCAGAAAGAGGGGGAAAAAACCCCAAAAAAAAAAAAAAGCTCTTTAGGGGATAGAAAACAAAAACAGGTTTCCCCCATTAGGAAACAAAACCCGGTTTCCCCTTTGGATAGTGAACAAACATAGGCTTTATATTGAACAGCATTGTTCTTGATATATAAGATTAGTCCAAAAGGGGAACTGTTGCCCTCCATTGGCTCTTCCAGTCTGATAAGGCCCGAAGCTATTCTAGTGTACACCAGCATTATATTTCCCAGGACACCAGTGGTTCTTTTCTGTGTAGCATTATTCAACACTCTGTCTGTCTGACATGTAGATGTTGAAACCTCTTTCTCTCTCTGTGTTCTCAGACTCATAAAAGCAGAGAGCATGGACTGCCTGTTTACACAACCAAAGAAAACTCCAACATAGCTCGTGAGTAGTCCCGTGTAGCTCAGTTGGTAGAGCATGGCGTTTGCAACACCAGGGTTGTGGGTTAGATTCCCACGGGGGACCAGTATGAAAATGTATGCACTCACTAACTGTAAGTTGCTCTGGATAAGAGCGTCTACTAAATGACTAAAATGTAAATGTAGTGTTATCTCCTCATCTTATTGATTTAAAGACATTGGTTCCTTTCTACCAGTTTTCTGTGTGCAGGTGACCAAATCAACTGTGTTCACCTATGAACAGATGAATGAATGTCCTTCTGTTGTCCTCTTCCTCTCTCCTCTTCCTCTCTCCTTTTCCTCTTGATGAAAATAAAGAGGCCTGCAGTTTGTTTGTATCGGAGACAGAATCATCTGGCCCAGAGTACTGGAAAGAGACGGCAGGTAAACCTTCGCTATAATATCTAACTGTTTAATCAAGACAGATAAAACCTCTACTATAATTTCTAACAGTTTAATCAAGACAGATAAAACCTCTACTATAATATCTAACTGTTTAATCAAGACAGATAAAACCTCTACTATAATATCTAACTTGTATCAAGACAAGAAGAACAGCAGCCTCATAGTCCTCTACCAGACCATAGTCCTCTAACAGACCATAGTCCTCTACCAGACCATAGTCCTCTACCAGACCATAGTCCTCTAACAGACCATAGTCCTCTACCAGACCATAGTCCTCTACCAGACCATAGTCCTCTAACAGACCATAGTCCTCTACCAGACCATAGTCCTCTACCAGACCATAGTCCTCTACCAGACCATAGTCCTCTACCAGACCATAGTCCTCTACCAGACCATAGTCCTCTACCAGACCATAGTCCTCTAACAGACCATAGTCCTCTAACAGACCATAGTCCTCTAACAGACCATAGTCCTCTATCAGACCATAGTCCTCTACCAGACCATAGTCCTCTAACAGACCATAGTCCTCTAACAGACCATAGTCCTCTAACAGACCATAGTCCTCTACCAGACCATAGTCCTCTAACAGACCATAGTCCTCTATCAGACCATAGTCCTCTACCAGACCATAGTCCTCTACCAGACCATAGTCCTCTACCAGACCATAGTCCTCTATCAGACCATAGTCCTCTATAACAGACCATAGGTTTAGGGATTATTAGAACTACATAAATAGATGGAATAGCCGATAGACTGTGGAACAGAACAACGGCTGATTCCAGTGTTCCAATGTCGTCCAGAATGTTTTGTAGAATGTGTTCTACAGGGGGCCATTACAGTTCTAGAATGTGTTCTACAGGGGGCCATTACAGTTCTAGAATGTGTTCTACAGGGGGCCATTACAGTTCTAGAATGTGTTCTACAGGGAGCCATTACAGTTCAACAAGACAATCAGCTCAACACAGGGAAGGTGACAATCTCCATCTCAACAATATCAAACCCATATAATTGCCTTTTCCCTTGGCAAAACCTTTCATTACAAAGATCACATCTTATTGCCTTTTATATCTGTCACAGAGACATTAAAAGTGTTTTATGACATCTATGCCAACATTCTTATTATGTAGCCCATAATGATACCCTCACATAATGTAGAATTTATTTCAAAAAATTACACGAAACAAATTAAATGAGACCACCTTTGTCTGATTGCTAAACGTCTCCCTGGGCGATGGACGACGTGATTAGAAGTTCTGATTCCAAAGACTCTCAGGCTCTGTCTTAAGGAGAGGGCTGTTTCTTGGGAGAAAAATAATCTAATTTTCCATTTATGTAATGCAAACTGCCTTGGCTTTGACTATTCACGGTTAATTGACTGTCAAACGAGGTTGTTATCCTGAGGCACTGTCTGCTGATTTGCTTGTCAAATGAGACAGAGAGAGGAGAGGAGAGAGCGAGAGAGGAGAGGAGAGAGAGAGCGAGAGCACGCCGTTCCAAATGAGGGAAGCATTGGGAGGCTTAAGGAGGCAAGACATGAAATGACTAGAGAGGGAAAGAGAGAGAGAGGGAGGGAGAGAGAGAAATGGAGAGAGGGGGAGATTATACATAGAGAGAGGGAGAGAGAAGGGGAGATTATATACACAAATGTGCTGGATCGCTTCATTTAAGCCATTTGATATGCCACATTGTCAGAATTCAGACACAAACACAATACATTTTCAGGTTCATAAATTAAGAAAACAGGCCATAATGGAAATGACACTAACATTGTAGAAGAGTGATAGAACAATATGGTTATCGTGGTTACAGCACTACAGTAATACAAATCCACTGTTACCAAACGCTGCCCGGCAACAGACATATTATAGACTGACACAGCCACTGTTACCAAACGCTGCCCGGCAACAGACATATTATAGACTGACACAGCCACTGTTACCAAACGCTGCCCGGCAACAGACATATTATAGACTGACACAGCCACTGTTACCAAACGCTGCCCGGCAACAGACATATTATAGACTGACACAGCCACTGTTACCAAACGCTGCAAGGCTACAGACAGAACGATAGGTGTTACAGGCAGAATAATAATGAACATTTGTTTCAAGTGAATGCTATTTCTAGCATTTTATGGAAATTATTTAACGCATTCACCATTGAACAAGTGGTTTAATTAGTTATTTATATGAACAAGCTTTTTTTTGTATTAACTCCTTTTTCCATTATTATTTATTGGTTTTTAGCATAATGCAAAAACATTACAATTGTCTTATCGGTGTATTCAGTAAAATGAATAGTGGGCATGAATATTGTGACGTTATTAGTGCAGTTTGACATTTAACATTTACAAACATGGTTCTTTACGGAATGCAATGACCATTGAGAATGTAAATGACAGTAGTTCTCTGAGAAGGCAGTAGTAGACAGGGCAATAGAAGATCATAGCCCATCTCAGGATAGAGCGTCTCAACTTGGAGCCGGGTGGAAAAATGAATTTAGACTGACACCTACAGCCCAATGGTTGCATTGCAGTCAGAGGACTACAGATTTATTAGAGGGAAAATATAACTCACTGTCCTATTGAATGCTTGATTCATATTTAACATGTATTTTCTTTCATCCTTTCCAGGGGATCAAACTCAAGATGGAAGTTCCCCCGTGCCACTAAAGGAGGATGTTGAGAACATGGAGAAAGAGGAACTCCAGAAGGTTCTATTTGGGAAAATCGTCTACGAAGAAAACGAACGGAGTTCCACGTCGGGAAGGGAAACCCCCCCCTTTCCCCGGGGGCCCAGGCACCCCCTGTCTACCCTAAACCCCCCCACACCCAACCCCAACCCCAACCCCAACCCCAACCCCCACACCAACCCAACCCCAACAACCCGACACCCAACCCCAAACCCCAAAACCAACCCCCACACCCAAACCCCCAACCCCAACCCCACCCCCAACCCAACCCCCAAAAAAACCCAAACCCCCACACCCGAACCGGAACCCAACCCCACACCCAACCCCAACCCCAACCCAACCCCCACCCCAAACCCCGAACCCCAAACCAACCCCACCCCCAAACCCCAACCCCAAAAAAACCCCGCACACCCAACCCCAACCCAAAAACCCAAAACCCCCACACCCAAAACCCCCCAAAACCCAAACCCAAACCCCCACACCCAACCCAACCAACCCCCCCCAACCCCAACCCCAACCCCCACACCCAAAACCCCCAACCCCTAACCCAACCCCACACCCAACCCCGAAACCCCAAAACCCCCAAAACCCAAACCCCCAACCAACCCCAACCCAAACCCCCAACCAAACCCCCCAAACCCAACCCCAACCCCCACACCCAACCCCAAAACCCCAACCCCAACCCCCAACCCCCCCAAACCCAACCCCACACCCAAAACCCAACCCCCACACCCGAAACCCCAACCCCCACCCCCCAACCCCAACCCCAACCCCAAACCCCAACCCCAACCCCCCCACACCCAACCCAACCCCCCCACCCAACCCCACACCCAACCCGAACCCCCTAACCCCAAAACCCAACCCCCAACCAACCCCCACACCCAACCCCAAAACCCCCAACCCCCAACCAACCCCAACCCAACCCCCCGAAACCCCCAAACCCCAACCCGCACACCCAACCCACACCCGAACCAAAAACCCCAACCCAACCCAACCCCGCACACCCAACCAAACCCCAACCCAACCCCAACCCAACCCCCCACACCCAACCCAAAAACCCGGGACACCCCAAAAACCAACCCCGCACACCCAACCCAACCCCCAAGCCCAAACCCCCAACCCACCCAACCCCCAACCAACCCCCCCCACACCCAACCTAAACCCCCAACCCAACCCAACCCCCCCCCAAACCCAAAACCCAACCCCACCCACAACCCAACCAAACCCCCCACCCCAACCCAACCCCCCCCAAACCCCAAACCCAAACCCAACCAACCCAACCCCCACCAAAAACCAAACCCCCACACACCCAACCCCCAAAACCCCCCCACACCCAACCAAACCCAACCCCCAAACCCCCCACACCCAACCAAAGAAAACCCCCCACCCAACCCCAAAACCAACCCCAAACCCCCCCACCCACCCACCCCAACCAACCCCCCAACCCCACCCCCAAAAAAACCCCCCAACCCCGAACCCAAAACCCCCCACCCAACCAACCCCCCCCACACCCAACCCAACCCGCACACCCCAAACCCAACCCCCACACCCCCCAAACCCCAAAACCCCCAACCCAAAAACCCAACCCCCAACCAACCCAACCCCACACCCAAACCCAACCCAACCCCAAACCCCCCAAAACCCAAGAACCCCCCCCACCCAAAACCCAACCCGAAACCCCCAACCCCCAAACCCAACCCGCCACCCAACCCAAACCCCCACACCCAACCCAACCAACCCACACCCGAACCCAACCCCCCACACCCAACCCAACCCCCAAAACCAACCCACCCAACCCAAACCCCACACCCAACCCCAACCAAACCCCCCCCCAACCCAACCCCAACCCCCAACACCCAACCCAACCCCCCCAACCCAACCCAACCCCCCCAACCCAACCCAACCCCGCACACCCAACCCAAAACCCCCCCACCCAACCAACCCCCACCCCCCAACCCCAAACCCCCACACCCAACCCAACACAACACCCAACCCAACCCGAACCCCCAAAACCCCAAAAAAAACCCCCCCACACCCAATCCAAGAACCCCACAAAACCCGAACCCCAAAACCCAACCCAACCCCCCACCCAACCAACCCCCACACCCAACAAAAACCCCACACCCAAAAAACCGCCAAAACCCCAAACCCAAAACCCCACACCCAAACCCAACCCCCCAAACCAACCCAAACCCGCACACCCAACCCAACCCCACACCCAAACCAACCCCCACACCCAAAAAACCCCCAAAACCCCCAACCCAACCCAGCACACCCAACCCGAACCCCACACCAAACCCAAAACCCCCCGACACCCAACCCACCCCCAACCCAACCCAACCCCCACACCCGAAACCAAACCCCCACACCCGAACCCAAAACCCCCACACCCAACCCAACCCCCAACCCAACCCAACCCCCAACCCAACCCAACCCCCAACCCAAACCCAACCCCCCCGCACACCCAACCCAACCCAACCCCCCAACCCAACCCAACCCCCAACACCCAACCCAAACCCCAAAAACCCAACCCAACCCCCCCAACCCCAACCCAAACCCCCACACCCGAACCCAACCCCACACCCAACCAAACCCCCCACACCCAAACCCAACCCCCCACCCAACCCGAACCCAACCCCCACACCCCGCCCAAAAAAACCCAACCCAACCCCGAACCCCACAAAACCCAAACCCCAACCCCCACAACCCCAACCCCCCCCCACACCCCCAACCCAACCCCAAAACCCAACCCAAACCCACCCACCCCAAAACCCAACCCAACCCCCCACACCCAACCAACCCAAACCCCCCCAAAAAAACCCAAACCCAAACCCCAAAACCCAACCCCAACCCCCACACCCAAAACCAACCCCCACCCCAACCAACCCCCACACCCAACCCCAACCCAACCCAACCCAACCCCCCACCCAACCCAAACCCCCCACACCCACCCAACCCCCACCCCCCAACCCAAACCCCCACACCCAACCCAACCCAACCCCGCACCCACAAACCAACCCCAACCCAAAACCCCTCCCAACCAAAAACCCCCACCCAACCCCAAACCCAACCCAAACCCCAAAACCCAACCCCAAACCCGCACACCCCCCCAAAAACCCAACCCCCCCCGCACAAACCCCCCCCAACCCCCAAACCCCCCCCACACCCAAAACCCAAACCCAAACCCCCCCCAACCCAACCCAACCCCTAAACCCCGGCCACACCCCAACCCAACCCCCCCAAAACCCAACCCCCAAACCCCACCCAACCCCAAAACCCACCCAACCCCCACCCCCCCAACCCGACCCCACCCAACCCTAACCCAAACCCCCAAACCCAACCCCAAACCCCCCCACCCAACCTAACCTCCCCCAAACCCAACCCCCCCAAAAACCCCACCCCACCCAACCCTAACCCCCGAAACCCCCAAAACCCCCACACCAACCAACCTAACCTAACCCCCAAACCCAAACCCCCAAACCCAACCAAAAACCCACACCCAACCCAACCCCCCACACCCTAAAACCCAACCCCACCCCAAACCCAACCCCCAACCCAACCCGCCCGCACACCCAAAACAAACCCCCACACCCCAAACCAACCCACACCCCAAACCCCAACCCAACCCCCCAAAACCCAAAACCCAAAAACCCCCCACACCAACCCAACCCCCCCCCCAACCCCAACCCCAAAAAACCCAACCCCCACACCCAACCCCAAACCCCCACAAAACCCAACCCCAACCCCAAACCCCCAAACCCCAAAACCCCCCCCCACACCCAAACCCAAACCCCCCACCCAACCAAAAACCCTCACAAACCCCAAACCCAACCCCAAAACCCCCAAAAAAACCCCACACCCAACCCAACCCCCCCCCAACCCTAACCCCTAAAACCCGAAACCCAACAAAGAAAGGGGGCCCCCACCCCGGAACCAAACCCCCCAAAACCCGAAGGAACCCGCACACAAGAAGAGACCCCCCAACCCAAAACCGGGAACCCCCCCCAACCCCCAAAACCGAAAACAAACCCGAACCCAGGGGCCCCAAAAGGGAAAAAAGGGGAAACCCCGAACCCGAACCCCCAAAACCCAAACCCCCAACCCCGAACCCGTAAGACAAACCCAACCCAACCCCAACCCCCAAAGTCCCCCCAATTAACCCCAACACAAAACCAAAAAAACCCAAAAACCCCCCAAAATAACCTAAACACCCTTTAAAATAACCCCATAAAAAATACCCCCAAAACACCCAATTTAACCTGTAAAAAAAAAAAAAAAAAAAAAAAAAAAAAAAAAAAAAAAAAAAAAAAAAAAAAAAAAGGGGGGGGGGGGGGGGGGGGGGGGGGGGGGGGGGGGCCCCAAAAAGGGGCGGGGGGGGGGGAAAAAAAAAAAAAAAACCCCCGGGGGCCCCCCCGGGGGAAGGTTTTTTTTAAAAAAAAAAAAGCGGGGGGAAGGTTTTTTGGGGGGGGAAAAAAAAAAAACCCCCCCCCCGGGGAGGAAAGAAAACCCCGGGGCCCCCCCCCGGGGTCTAATCTTCTTTAAATTTACCCCCAAAGTCTTTGTAAAAAAAAATGGGGGGGGGGGGGGGGGGGGGGCCCCCTGTTTCCTAACCTACCCAAACCTTACACCCTCACCCACCCTAACGCTAACCTTATTGTATGAATCACAGATCATTTCCACATTATCTAATGATTAGCTGAATGTGGTTTTATCCATCCCAGATCATTTCCAGGACCAGATGAAGCGAGAACTATCGTACAGAGAGGAGATGGTTCAGCAGCTACAGATGGTGAGATCACCTCCTACTATACCATAAAGTCTCATTTATGGATATGTCTGAGGTTTACAGTCTGTAAAGGTGTATCTGATTGAGAGCAGCTGATGGATCTGTCTGAGGTTTACAGTCTGTAAAGGTGTATCTGATTGAGAGCAGCTGATGGATCTGTCTGAGGTTTACAGTCTGTAAAGGTGTATCTGATTGAGAGCAGCTGATGGATCTGTCTGAGGTTTACAGTCTGTAAAGGTGTATCTGATTGAGAGCAGCTGATGGATATGTCTGAGGTTTACAGTCTGTAAAGGTGTATCTGATTGAGAGCAGCTGATGGATCTGTCTGAGGTTTACAGTCTGTAAAGGTGTATCTGATTGAGAGCAGCAGATGGATCTGTCTGAGGTTTACAGTCTGTAAAGGTGTATCTGATTGAGAGAAGCTGATGGATCTGTCTGAGGTTTACAGTCTGTAAAGGTGTATCTGATTGAGAGCAGCTGATGGATCTGTCTGAGGTTTACAGTCTGTAAAGGTGTATCTGATTGAGAGCAGCTGATCTATATGTCTGAGGTTTACAGTCTGTAAAGGTGTATCTGATTGAGAGCAGCTGATGGATCTGTCTGAGGTTTACAGTCTGTAAAGGTGTATCTGATTGAGAGCAGCAGATGGATATGTCTGAGGTTTACAGTCTGTAAAGGTGTATCTGATTGAGAGCAGCTGATGGATCTGTCTGAGGTTTACAGTCTGTAAAGGTGTATCTGATTGAGAGCAGCTGATGGATCTGTCTGAGGTTTCCAGTCTGTAAAGGTGTATCTGATTGAGAGCAGCTGATGGATCTGTCTGAGGTTTACAGTCTGTAAAGGTGTATCTGATTGAGAGCAGCTGATGGATCTGTCTGACGGTTTACAGTCTGTAAAGGTGTATCTGATTGAGAGCAGCTGATGGATCTGTCTGAGGTTTACAGTCTGTAAAGGTGTATCTGATTGAGAGCAGCTGATGGATCTGTCTGAGGTTTACAGTCTGTAAAGGTGTATCTGATTGAGAGCAGCTGATGGATCTGTCTGAAGTTTACAGTCTGTAATGGTGTATCTGATTGAGAGCAGCTGATGGATCTGTCTGAAGTTTACAGTCTGTAATGGTGTATCTGATTGAGAGCAGCTGATGGATATGTCTGAGGTTTACAGTCTGTAAAGGTGTATCTGATTGAGAGCAGCAGATGGATCTGTCTGAGGTTTACAGTCTGTAAATGTGTATCTGATTGAGAGCAGCTGATGGATCTGTCTGAGGTTTACAGTCTGTAAAGGTGTATCTGATTGAGAGCAGCTGATGGATCTGTCTGAGGTTTCCAGTCTGTAAAGGTGTATCTGATTGAGAGCAGCTGATGGATCTGTCTGAGGTTTCCAGTCTGTAAAGGTGTATCTGATTGAGAGCAGCTGATGGATCTGTCTGAGGTTTCCAGTCTGTAAAGGTGTATCTGATCGAGAGCAGCTGATGGATCTGTCTGTAATGATGGAACACCATACAGTATGAGGTTGTGTTAGGACTATCTAACCCTAAACCATTTCAGAGTGAAGGGAGGTACAGAACAATCCATTTAAATTTGTTTGCAAATCCCAAATGTGTAAAATAATGTCAATGACTGGTAACAAGGTCTATCTACACTGGACTAATGTTACTGCTCTGCCTTGTTCTTCAGATGCCAAACATCATACGGAAAGAAAAGATCACATCACATCTCAACAAAAAGAGCTAAACGGTAAGCACCTTCTTGATGGTTTTAGAACATTTTCTGTAAGTGTTTTGTGTAAAACGGAGGGGGGGGTTCTAAGCTGACATGTGGACTTGTTTTAAGATGGTTTTGAATTTTAGGACCCATTTAAGTATTTAAATAATATATTAACAAATTATTTAAAATAATATTGAGTTTGGCCTTTGCTACTATAGCCCAGAGAAACACATTGAATAACACATTCATTAATGGCAAAAAAATACAATTAAAAAAGAAATCACGAGGAACAAGGTTTTGAAGTGTCTGTCCTAAATCTAGGAGATATATATTAAACACATATTTAACCCGTTTTTTGGGAGGCACAAAACTACTTTCATACTTCCATTCCTTTTTTAAACCGGTACCGGTTCTGTTCAGACGGGTCCAGTGATTGATTTGGCTGTAGCTCTGCCACCGTCACAGCAGATGCAGAAGTGCAACATGACATGACATTGGTGGATGCGGTGGATTGAGATGCATCCAATGCAAAAAAAATAATGTTTTGTATTATGTTACTTAGATCAATCAACTCTAGGGGGCTAATATAGGTGCCTTCAGAAAGTATCCACACCCCTTGACTCTTTCCACATTTTGTTGTGTTACAAAGTGATATTAATATGGATTTAATTGGTATTTTTTTGTCAATGATCTACACAAAATACTCTAATGTCAAAGTGGAAGAAAAATGCTAACATTTGTAAATAATTTATGAAAAATAAAACGAATATATCTTGATTAGATAACCATTCAACCCCCTGAGTCAATACATGTTACAATCATTTTGGCAGCGATTACAACTGTGAGTCTCTCTGGGTAAGTCTATAAGAGCTTTCCACACCTGGATTGTGCAACATTTGCCCATTATTCTTTTCAAACATTCTTCAAACTCTGTCAAATTGGATGTTGCTCATTGCTAGACAACCATTTTCAGGTCTTGCCATACATTTCCAAGCAGATTTAAGTCAAAACTGTAACTCGGCCACTCAGGAACATTCACTGTCTTCTTGGTGAGCAACTCCAGTGTAGATTTGGCCTTGTGTTTTAGGTTATTGTCCTGCTGAAAGGTGAATTCGTCTCCCAGTGTCTGGTGGAAATCAGACTGAACCAGGTTTTCCTCTAGTCTCCCAGTGTCTGGTGGACAGCAGACTGAACCAGGGTTTCCTCTAGTCTCCCAGTGTCTGGTGGAAAGCAGACTGAACCAGGTTTTCCTCTAGTCTCCCAGTGTCTGGTGGACAGCAGACTGAACCAGGGTTTCCTCTAGTCTCCCAGTGTCTGGTGGAAAGCAGACTGAACCAGGTTTTCCTCTAGTCTCCCAGTGTCTGGTGGACAGCAGACTGAACCAGGGTTTCCTCTAGTCTCCCAGTGTCTGGTGGACAGCAGACTGAACCAGGGTTTCCTCTAGTCTCCCAGTGTCTGGTGGACAGCAGACTGAACCAGGGTTTCCTCTAGTCTCCCAGTGTCTGGTGGACAGCAGACTGAACCAGGGTTTCCTCTAGTCTCCCAGTGTCTGGTGGACAGCAGACTGAACCAGGTTTTCCTCTAGTCTCCCAGTGTCTGGTGGACAGCAGACTGAACCAGGGTTTCCTCTAGTCTCCCAGTGTCTGGTGGAAAGCAGACTGAACCAGGGTTTCCTCTAGTCTCCCAGTGTCTGGTGGAAATCAGACTGAACCAGGGTTTTCCTCTAGGATGTTGCCTGTACTCAGCTCCATTACGTTTCTTTTTTATCCTGAAAAACTCCCCAGTCCTTAACGATTACAAAAATACCCATAACATGATGCAGCCACCACTATGCTTGAAAATATGGAGAGTGGTTCTCAGTAATGTGTTGTGTTGGATTTGCCCCAAACATAACACTTTGTATTCAGGACAAAAAGTGTATTGCTGTGGCAATTCTTTTTTTCAGTATTACTTTACTGCCTTGTTGCAAACATGATGCATGTTTTGGAATATTTTTATTCTGTACAGGCTTCCGTCTTTTTACTGTGTCAATTAGGTTACTATTGTGGAGTAACTTCAATGTTGTTGAGCCAGCCTCAGTTTTCTCCTATCACAGCCAATAAACTCTGTAACTGTTTTTAAGTCATCATTAAACTCATGGTGAAATCCCTGAGCGGTTTCCTTCCTCTCCAGCAACTGAGATAGGAAGGACGCCTGTATCTTTGTAGTGACTGGGTGTATTGCTAAACCATCCAAAGTGTAATTAATAACTTCACCTTGCTCAAAGGGATATTCAATGCTTTTCGTATTTTTACCCATCTACCAATAGGTGCCCTTCTTTGCGAGGCATTAGAAAACCTCCCTGGTCTTTGTGTTTGAATCTGTGTTTGAAATTCACTGCTTGACTGAGGGACCTTACTGATAATTGTATGTGTGGGGTACAGAGATGAGGTAGTCATTCAGGAAATCATGTTAAACACTATTATTTCACACAGAGTGAGTCCATGCAACTTATAATTTGACTTGTTAAGCACATGCTTGCCATAACAAAGGGGTTGAATACTTATTGACTAGACATTTCAGCTTTTAATGTTTAATTAATTTGTAAACATTTAGAAAAACATAACTCAAAGTTTTCTATTATGGGGTATTATCTGTAGGCCAGTTACAAAAAATCTAAATTTAATTCATTTTAAATTCAGGCTGTCTGAAAAGATTGACTCACTTGATAAAGATGAGCAAAAATTACTGTATAAAATAAATAATTCAAATTCTGAGCTATATTTTATGCTCAAAAACATTTGGAAATTATATTATTTTATACTAATACAATTGCTCAGAAAAATAGATTTTGTTTTGAAAGTAATATATTTTTTTTCTCAAAAAGGTAGGGGTCAAAATTATTGACACCCCTGTTTTCAATACCTTTCAATACCTCACCTGACCACGTCAATCATTTCCGACCCAACTGTAGGTTATATAATACACATTGTATAATACGATAGTGATGATGTTTTAACTTTGACTCACCAGGGAACTTGGAAGTCCTGAAACATCTGGACAAGAACCTGAGGTCCTATGAACCTTAGGAGTGAAATGGAGGAGGAGTTAAACCAATTAAAACAGACAACTATGAAAATGGACAGAAAAGAACAAGTATGTGAAGATGTTTGACAATACAACATGTGACCTCGTCCCCCAACCAATCCTGGATAGTCTCTGACATGGAGCATCGAGGAAACAGAGAAAGACTTCGTCCACTGCACTGACACCAGGTCCAAACTGAGAACAGTATTAAATACTACTGCAGACTGACACCAGGTCCAAATGGAGAACAGTATTAAATACTACTGCAGACCTGTAAATATTCCACCTGCCGTCCCTGGATACACACAGAACCAATCAGCTATGAAGGACTCAGATCTTTGTTGGTGATCCAATACAATGAATGAACTCTTTTCATCCCAATGTATCTATATGTGTTTGTTTTATCTATCTGATCAATCTGATTAAATGACTGACTACATTACTGATTACATTACTATGATCCTGATCATGACATGTCACATGTCAAAGGAGGAAGACATATGCATCAACAGAGGACAGTAGAAACAGCCACTCACCCCTCCTTGTTAAGAACATATCATTGATAAATTGTCATTAATTCAAAATCAATAATGTTATTATTACAGACTGTTAATGTATTTAAATATTGTCATTGTTGTTTCTCTACTATTTATGTGGATAAATAAAAAGTCTATACAACCATTTAAAAACGTTTTTTGTTTTTTTCTGTTGATAAAATGTGGATTCATAATTACTACTTTGGTGTTACTTTGGTGAGAAGACATTTTATTTTTATTTATTTATTTATTTCACCTTTATTTAACCAGGTAAGCCAGTTGAGAACAAGTTCTCATTTACAACTGCGACCTGGCCAAGATAAAGCAAAGCAGTGCGATAAAAACAACAACACAGAGTTACATATGGGGTAAAAGAACATAAAGTCAAAATACAACAGAAATATATATACAGTGTGTGCAAATGCAGCAAGTTATGGAGGTAAGGCAATAAATAGGCTATATATTAACACTGGAATGCTAGATGTGCAAGAGATTATGTGCAAATAGAGATACTGGGGTGCAAAAGAGCAAAATAAATAACAATATAGGGATGAGGTAGTTGGGTGGGCTAATTTCAGATGGGCTGTGTACAGGTACAGTGATCGGTAAGGTGCTCTGACAACTGATGCTTAAAGTTAGTGAGGGAGATAAGAGTCTCCAGCTTCAGAGATTTTTGCAATTCGTTCCAGTCATTGGCAGCAGAGAACTGGAAGGAATGGCGGCCAAAGGAGGTGTTGGCTTTGGGAATGACCAGTGACATTGTTTTATAAGAAAGGTTAGGGTTCTGTTAGGGTGGGTTAGGGTAGGGTTAGGGTTGGGTTAGGGTACGGTACGGTTAGGGTAGGGTTAGGGTTGGGTTAGGTTAGGTTAGGGTAGGGTAGGGTAGGGTTAGGCTAGGGTTAGGGTAGGGTTAGGGTAGGGTTAGGGTAAGGTTAGGGTAGGGTTAGGGTAGGGTTAGGGGTTAGGGTAGGGTTAGGGTAGGGTTAGGGTAGGGTTGGGTTAGGGTAGGGTAGGGTTAGGGTTAGGGTAAGGGTAAGGGTAAGGGTAAGGGTAAGGGTAGGGGTAGGGTTAGGGTAGGGTTAGGGTAGGGTTAGGGTAGGGTTTAGGGTTAGGGTTGGGTTAGGGTAGGGTTAGGGTTAGGGTAGGGTAGGGTTAGGGTTAAGTTAGGGTTAGGGTAGGGTTGGGGTAAGGTTAGGGTAGGGTTAGGGTAGGGTTAGGGTAAGGGTAAGGGTAAGGGTAAGGGTAAGGGTAGGGGTAGGGTTAGGGTAGGGTTAAGTTAGGGTTAGGGTAGGGTTGGGTTAGGGTAGGGTAGGGTAGGGTTAGGGTTAAATTAGGGTTAGGGTTAGGGTAAGGTTAGGGTTAGGGTAGGGTAGGGTTAGGGTAGGGTTAGGGTAGGGTTAGGGTAGGGTTAGGGTTAGGGTTAGGGTTAGGGTAAGGTTAGGTTTGGGTAGGGGTAGGGTTAGGGTTGGGTTAGGGTTGGGTTAGGGTTGGGTTAGGGTAGGGTTGGGTTAGGGTAGGGTAGGGTAGGGTTAGGGTTAAGTTAGGGTTAGGGTTAGGGTTAGGGTTAGGGTAAGGTTAGGGTTAGGGTAGGGTAGGGTAGGGTTAGGGTTGGGTTAGGGTAGGGTTAGGGTAGGGTTAGGTTAGATCACAATCTTCAAGCAGCCCAAAATATACAATTTTTAGGGAAGTCGTTGGTCAGGTAAAGGTAGAATTAGTGTACTTTAGTCTGAAGTAAAGGAGGAAATCAAAGACCATTATGATAAAAGGTGCCACAGTATCTTTGATGTGGCTGTACGTCGTCGATGCACTTGTCGGTGACTGATGTGGTGTGGTTAGGGTTAGGGTTAGGGTTAGGGTTAGAGTTATTGATAGTGTATTGGTACTGAGGTGGTGTACTCCTCAATGCCATCGGATGAATCCCGGAACAGATTCTAGTCTGTGCTAGCGAAATAGTCATGTAGCTTAGCATACACTTCATCGGGACCCCTCCGAATTGCCAGAGACCTCACAATTCGATATTATCACGATACTTAGGTGCCGATACAATATGTATTGTGATTGTTACGATTCTCACAATGTTATATGTATTGCGATTCGATACTGTGATTTTATTGTGTTTTGATGTTCCAAACATATTACTCACTATATGTCTGCTGCAGAGAGACAAGAGAGAGCATTACAAAAATTAGTTTTGATCAGTCATGGAAATAAATGTGCTGAAAACATATTGGCTCACTATATAAAAGATGGAGAACAAGTTATAAGATGAAAAATTCAGTTTTCTCACTTTTATTATTGATACTTGGAGTCTTAAGTATCGATATAATACTTACAAAAATAATATTGCGGTATGTAATTTTTTAGAATTTTCCCCGATCACTAATGTTAGTCTTTTATACGTTTTGAACATTCATATGGGACTGTAAAGCCTTCCCTACAGAGTTATGTTGATCTAGCACGGATTTAGCGCACATTTGCAGTTTAGACTTTATGTTTTGGTTTCAGGTGTGTAGACTACGGGCCGACTCTGTTCCCTTAACGTGTTGTGGTGTTTGGTTTCAGGTGTGTAGACTATGGGCCGACTCTGTTCCCTTAACGTGTTGTGGTGTTTGGTTTCAGGTGTGTAGACTATGGGCCGACTGTGTGCCCTTAACGTGTTGTGGTGTTTGGTTTCAGGTGTGTAGTCTACGGGCCGACTGTGTGCCCTTAACGTGTTGTGGTGTTTGGTTTCAGGTGTGTAGTCTACGGGCCGACTGTGTGCCCTTAACGTGTTGTGGTGTTTGGTTTCAGGTGTGTAGTCTACGGGCCGACTGTGTGCCCTTAACGTGTTGTGGTGTTTGGTTTCATTTTTTGAAGTGATCTGGGTGATGGGTGAGGGTTTGAAGTGATCTGAGGGATGGGTGAGGGTTTGAAGTGATCTGGGGGATGGGGTGGTTTGGAAGTCATCTGGGGATGGGGTGGGTTGGAAGTGATCTGGGGGATGGGGTGGGTTGGATGTGATCTGGGGGATGGGGTGGTTTGGAAGTCATCTGGGGATGGGGTGGGTTGGAAGTGATCTGGGGGATGGGGTGGGTTGGAAGTGATCTGGGGGATGGGGTGGGTTGGATGTGATCTGGGGGATGGGGTGGGTTGGAAGTGATCTGGGGGATGGGTGAGGGTTTGAAGTGATCTGGGGGATGGGTGAGGGTTTCAAGTGATCTGGGGATTGGTGAGGGTTTGAAGTGATCTGGGGGATGGGGTGGGTTGGATGTGATCTGGGAGATGGGTGAGGGTTTGAAGTGATCTGGGGGATGGGTGAGGGTTTGAAGTGATCTGGGGGATGGGTGAGGGTTTGATGTGATCTGGGGGATGGGTGAGGGTTTGAAGTGATCTGGGAGATGGGTGAGGGTTTGAAGTGATCTGGGGGATGGGTGAGGGTTTGATGTGATCTGGGGGATGGGTGAGGGTTTGAATCCGTTCTACCTAATTTCTACCAGCATGTTAAATGTGCAACCAGAGGAAAACAACTCTAGACCACCTTTACTCCACACACAAAGACACATACAAAGCTCTCCCTCGCCCTCCATTTGGTAAATCTGACCATAACTCTATCCTCCTGATTCTTGCTTATAAGCAAAAACTAAAGCAGGAAGCACCGGTGACTCTGTTAATAAAAAAGTGGTCAGATGACGCAGATGCTAAGCTACAGGACTGTTTTGCTAGCACAGACTGGAACATGTTCCGGGATTCTTCAGATAGCATTGAGGAGTACACCACATCAGTCACTGGCTTCAACAATAAGTGCATCGATGATGTCGTCCCCACAGTGACCGTACGTACATACCCCAACCAGAAGTCATGGATTACAGGCAACATCTGCACTGAGCTAAACGGTAGAGCTGCCGCTTTCAAGGAGCGGGACTCTAACCCGGACGCTTATAAGAAATCCCGCTATGCCCTTCGACGAACCATCAAACAGGCAAAGAGTCAATACAGGACTAAGATTGAATCGTACTATACCGGCTCTGATGCTCGTCGGATGTGGCAGGGCTTGAAAACGATTACAGACTACAAAAGGAAGCACAGCCGCGAGCTGCCCAATGACACAAGCCTACCAGACGAGCTAAACCACTTCTATGCTCGCTTTGAGGCAAGCAACACTGATGCATGCATGAGAGCACCAGCTGTTCCGGATGACTATGTGATCACGCTCTCCACAGCCAATGTGAGTAAGACTTTTAAGCAGGTCAACATTCACAAGGCTGCAGGGCCAGACGGATTACCAGGACGTGTACTCCGAGCATGTGCTGACCAACAGGCAAGTGTCTTCACTGACATTTTCAACATGTCCCTGACTGAGTCTGTAATACCAACATGTTTCATGCAGACCACCATAGTCCCCGTGCCCAAGGACACTAAGATAACCTGCCTAAATGACTACCGACCCGTAGCACTGACGTCTGTAGCCATGAAGCGCTTTGAAAGGCTCGACATGGCTCACATCAACACCATTATCCCAGAAACCCTAGACCCACTCCAATTTGCATACCGCCCCAACAGATCCACAGATGATGCAATCTCTATTGCACTCCACACTGCCCTTTCCCACCTGGACAAGAGGAACACCTACATGAGAATGCTATTCATTGACTACAGCTCAGCGTTCAACACCATAGTGCCCACAAAGCTCATTACTAAGCTAAGGATCCTGGGACTAAACACATCCCTCCTGGACCTCCTGACGGGCCGCCCCCAGGTGGTAAGGGTAGGTAACAACACATCTGCCACGCTGATCCTGAACACTGGGGCCCCTCAGGGGTGCGTGCTCAGTCCCCTCCTGTACTCCCTGTTCACCCATCACTGCATGGCCAGGCACGACTCCAACTACCTCAACTAGCCGGTGCCCCCGCACATTGACTCTAATAATAAAAAAAAAGTAAAGAGCTAAAGAGCAGCAGTAAAATAAAATAGCAGTAGGGAAATACAGTGGGGGAAAAAAGTATTTAGTCAGCCACCAATTGTGCAAGTTCTCCCACTTAAAAAGATGAGAGAGGCCTGTAATTTTCATCATAGGTACACGTCAACTATGAAAGACAAAATGAGAAAAAAAAATCCAGAAAATCTTGTAGGATTTTTAATGAATTTATTTGCAAATTATGGTGGAAAATAAGTATTTGGTCAATAACAAAAGTTTCTCAATACTTTGTTATATACCGTTTGTTGGCAATGACACAGGTCAAATGTTTTCTGTAAGTCTTCACAAGGTTTTCACACACTGTTGCTGGTATTTTGGCCCATTCCTCCATGCAGATCTCCTCTAGAGCAGTGATGTTTTGGGGCTGTCGCTGGGCAACACAGACTTTCAACTCCCTCCAAAGATTTTCTATGGGGTTGAGATCTGGAGACTGGCTAGGCCACTCCAGGACCTTGAAATGCTTCTTACGAAGCCACTCCTTCGTTGCCCGGGCGGTGTGTTTGGGATCATTGTCATGCTGAAAGACCCAGCCACGTTTCATCTTCAATGCCCTTGCTGATGGAAGGAGGTTTTCACTCAAAATCTCACGATACATGGCCCCATTCATTCTTTCCTTTACACGGATCAGTCGTCTTGGTTCCTTTGCAGAAAAACAGCCCCAAAGCATGATGTTTCCACCCCCATGCTTCACAGTAGGTCTGGTGTTCTTTGGATGCAACTCAGCATTCTTTGTCCTCCAAACACGACGAGTTGAGTTTTTACCAAAAAGTTCTATTTTGGTTTCATCTGACCATTTGACATTCTCCCAATCCTCTTCTGGATCATCCAAATGCACTCTAGCAAACTTCAGACGGGCCTGGACATGTACTGGCTTAGCAGGGGGACACGTCTGGCACTGGAGGATTTGAGTCCCTGGCGGCGTAGTGTGTTACTGATGGTAGGCTTTGTTACTTTGGTCCCAGCTCTCTGCAGGTCATTCACTAGGTCATCCCGTGTGGTTCTGGGATTTTTGCTCACCGTTCTTGTGATCATTTTGAGCCCACGGGGTGAGATCTTGCGTGGAGCCCCAGATCGAGGGAGATTATCAGTGGTCTTGTATGTCTTCCATTTCCTAATAATTGCTCCCACAGTTGATTTCTTCAAACCAAGCTGCTTAGCTATTGCAGATTCAGTCTTCCCAGCCTGGTGCAGGTCTACAATTTTGTTTCTGGTGTCCTTTGACAGCTCTTTGGTCTTGGCCATAGTGGAGTTTGGAGTGTGACTGTTTGAGGTTGTGGACAGGTGTCTTTTATACTGATAACAAGATCAAACAGGTGCCATTAATACAGGTAACGAGTGGAGGACAGAGGAGCCTCTTAAAGAAGAAGTTACAGGTCTGTGAGAGCCAGAAATCTTGCTTGTTTGTAGGTGACCTCAAGAGGAGGATGGAAGCTAGCTGTCCTCCGGCTGCACCATGGTGCCAACCTACAGAGTGCTGCTGAGGCTATTGTGGACCTTCATTGCAGAACAGTGTGTTTCAATACAATATTATGTGACGTGAATATATTTAGTATAGTTGTATCTAAAAAAGGTAACATATTTAATATTTCACAATTTTAAATTTATGAAATTTCACTGAGGAGGATGGTCCTCCCCTTCCTCCTCTGAGGAGCCTCCACTGACACACACCCATACACACACACACACACACACACACACACACACACACACACACACACACACACACACACACACACACACACACACACACACACACACCCACACACACCCACACACACCCATACAACCCATAAAACACCCAACACACCCATACACCCCCCAACACCCCACACCCAACACCCCCCACACACACACACACACACACACACCCCCACACACCCCACACACACCACACAATAATACACCCACCCCACACACCACCCCCCACACACCACACCACACCCATCCCCACCCCTAAAACCCCCATACCCCCCCCCCCCCCTTTTTCACCCCAATCCCCCAAAATAGTCCCTCTTTTGGTACAACTATTTTATGTCTATATTATTGGGTTTTGTTGGTGTTTTTTTCCTCCTCTTTTTTTGGTAAAATTACCCCCCTTTGGGGGCCCCTTCCCCCTGTGGTGGGGATGTTTTAAGGCCCCGGGTTAATAGGGGGGGATAGTGTATAGGTCCGGGGTTCGTTTTGGGGTGGGGATGGTTTCCGGGTTAATAGGGGGGCTAGTGATAGGTCCGGGTTAGTAGTGGGGATGTGTTTAAGGACAGGGTTAGTTTGGGGCGTGTCTGGCCCCGGGGTTTCCTCGGGGGGGTCGTTTGGTCCGGGTTCTCTCTGGGGGCTTTGTTTTGGCCCGGGTTCCTCGTCGGGCTCGTGTTCGGCCCCGGGTTCGCTGTTGGGTGTGTCCGGCCCCCCCGGGTTCGTTTTCGGGGGGTCGTTTTGGGCCCCCGGGTTTCGGGGGTGTGTTGGCCCCCGGGTTGTGGGGGGAAATGGTTTGGCCCCGGGTTGTGTGGGGTGTGTTTGGTGGGGTTTTGGGTGGGGTTTTGTATGGTCCCGGGTTAAGTGGGGGGCTAGGTACGGGTTTGGGTGGGGGTTGGGGGTTGGCCCCGGGTTGTAGTGGGGTATTTGTTGGCCCCCGGGTTGTGTGGGTTGGTTGGTTGGAAACGGGGTTTTTGATAGGGGGCTGTGTCTGGGCCCGGGTTTCCCGATGGGGGGCGTGTATGGCCCCCGGGTTAATTTGGGGTGTGTTGGGTTTCCCGGGTTGTGGGGGGGTGGTGATAGGTCCAGGGTTGTGTGGGGTTGGGGTTGGCCCCCCGGGTTTGTGGGGGGGTGTGTATGGCCCCCGGGGTTGTAGGTCAGGCCCCGGGTTCCCCTTTTTGGGCTCGTGTATGGGTTTCCCGGGTTTGGGGGGGCTCGTTTTGGCCTGTTTTCCGGCCCCGGGGTTGCTCGGGGGTCCTGGTTTCCCGGGTTAGATGGGGGGGGATAGTTTCGGTACCGGGTTGTTTGGGGGGGCTTCTTTATTACCGGGGTACAGGGGGTTTAATAGTGGGGATAGTTTTAGGTAAGGGTTCCCCTCGTGGGGCTCGGGTATGGCCCCCGGGTTTTTATTTTCGTGGGGCTAGTGTCTGGCCCCAGGGTTGTGTGGGGCTGGGTTCTGGGGCCCGGGTTCGCCTGGGGGGTGTGTTCGGTCCCGGGTTTCCCCTCGTGGGGCCCGGGGTCTGGGCCCCCCCGGGTTGGGCGTGGGCTCGTGTCTGGGTCCCGGGTTGGGTGGGGGGCTCGTTCTCGGCCGGGGTTTCGCTCGTGGGGTTTGTTGGGTGGGGTTACGGGGGTTGGGTTCGGTAGGGGCTGTTCTGGGGCCCCCGGGTTCCTGGGGGTGCCCCGGTGGGTTTGGGGGGGGCCAGGTTCGCCCCCGGGGGTCGGGGGCATCAGGTCCCGGGGTTTTGCTCGGGGGCCTGGTTTTGGTTCGCTTGGGGTAGGCTCTCTGTTCCCGGGGTTTTCTCGGGGGGGCAGTTTATGGCCCGGGTTAAAATTTAGTGTGGGTTTGTGGGGGGGGTACCGGTTTAAATTAGTGGGGGGGTATTTGTATAGGTGGGGGTTTTTAGATAGGGGGGGATAGGAATGGTACGGGGTTTAGATGGGGGTGGGGTTGGCCCCGGGTTCGTTGTGGGGATCTGTTGGGTTTTCCAGGGTTTTTTGGGGGGATGGGGGTTGGGGGAATGTGTATGGTTTCCCTTTTTCGCATTGGGGCTAGTGTATTTACAGGTTTTTTAGTTTTTTTTTATTTTGTTAGGTTTTTTTTTAAGGGTTTTTTTAGTTTAATTTGGGGTTTTTTTTTGTTTTTTTTTTGGGGGTTTTTTTTTTACTTGGGTTTTTTTTTTATTTTGGGGGGGTTTTTTTTTATTTTGTTTTTTTTAGGATTTGGTTTTTTTTTTGGGTTTATTGGGGCTTTTCTGGAAAGGGGTTTTTTGTTTTTTGGTAGTTTTTTTTTTAAATTTTTTTTTCCGGGTTTTTTTTTTTTTAATTTTTATTTTTGGGGGAATTTCAGTGTTTTTTTTTATTTTTTAGATAGTGGGGATATTTGAATAGGAAACAGGGTTAGATAGGGGGGAATGGGGTATGGGTTACGGGGTTGGGAATGTGGGGTAATGTATAGGACGGGGTTAATAGGGGGGATAGTTTTATAGGTACGGGGTTTGATAGGGGGATGGGGAAATAGCAAACGGGGGTTAGATAGGGGGGGGATGTGTATGGGAAAAGGGTTTTGATAGTGGGGTTTAGTGAATATTTAAAAGGGTTTTGATAGGGGGGGAATGGGTTTTTATAGGTAAAAAGGGTTTTAGGGGGGAAGGGGTTTATGGGTTTAAAAGGGTTAGATAGGGGGGATGGTGGGGATGGGCACAGGGTTAGAAGTGGGGATGTGTTGGGTTTACGGGGTGATAGTGGGGGAAAATGAAAGGTACAGGGTTGTAGGGGGAAAGGGTTACAGGGTTGATAGTGGGGATGGGTTGTAAAAGGTACAGGGTTGATAGGGGGGATAGTATATAGGTGGGTTAGATGGGGGGATAGTTTTTAGGTACAGGGTTTTTAGGGGGGGAGGGGGATTGGTACGGGGGAAAGATTTTGTATGGGTTTACAGGGTTAGATAGTGTATAGGTAAAAGGGGTTTAAAGATAGGGGGGGGGATAGTGTATAGGTACAGGGTTTAGTTTAGGGGGGTAGTGTATGGGGTACGGGGGTTAGATATTGGGGATATGTAAAAAGGTCAGGGTTAAATGTGGGGATGTGAAATAGGTACGGGGTTTTAGATAGGGGGGGAATTTGTATGGGTTCCCGGGTTAATATTGTATAGGTACGGGGTTGATATGGGGTTTGGGGGAAATTATTTAAAAGGGGTTTAGATAGGGGGTAGTGTTAGGTAAGGGTTGATAGGGGGGATATTTTTATGGGTTTTACGGGGGTTGAAGGGGGGGTATTTTAAATTTGGTCCCGGGGTTTTTTAGATGGAAATAGGTACGGGGTTTAAAGTATTTTTAATTGGGGTTCGGGTTAGATAGTGTATAGGTACAGGGTTAGATGAAAGGCATCAATACGTAACACAGCGTCTACCTACTGGAAAGCCACACGAAGAAGTAGATTGCACCTCTAATGTTTGTCTGCAGACCTCCATAATACCATAGAAGAAGAAGACAGGTAGCAGTTATTTCATAGGTGATTGAATGCCATATGTTAAGACATCATCATAACAGATTGGATTATTGTATCAGTGTTGAATTTCCAAACTGAAATAAATAACTAGTAGTGATGGGAAACCAAGGCTTTCTGAATGCTTTGGCGCTTTCACCAAATTATACCGAAAAACGGTTTATTCCTCTGAGCTTTATTATCTGTTCACATTAGGGACATCTGCTGGTCAGCAATAATTAGCACTGTGTGATTATCAGATAACTGCATTCCTCCGTGTTTTAGTAGCCTATAATCAGTTGGAATACCAACCAGGTTTGCATCTTATATCATGCCTTCAAGTTGACTATTTTTCAAAAAAGTAATCTATGGCATTATTTAGGATGCTTAAGACAGAAGCTTATACTATACTAAATAAAACAAAAGATTTGATCAACAGTGCAGAAAGAGTGTTTTCACAAACAACTATTTTCAAAATAGTGTGCCTTCAAAGGGATTCGACCTCATACCTGTCACGATCGTGTGAAGGATGAGACCAACGCGCAGCGTGTTGAGTGAACATCGTAGACTTTATTAAGTTAAAGCACGATAAAACAATAAACCACGATCAATGAAGTTCCACGGTGCACTCACCGTAACGGAAACAAAAACCCACAACCCCACAGGAAAACATACAGAAATAAATATGGCTCCCAATCAGAGATAACGAGCCGAACAGCTGACACTCGTTACCTCCGATTGGGAGTCATTGAACAAACCTAGAAAAACAACAACCTAGACACCCAACATAGAACACAAACACATAGACTGCACACACCCTGGATAAACAATAATGAGTCCCAACACCAGGGTGTGACAGTACCCCCCCCCTAAAGGCGCGCACTCCGGGCGCACCAGCATACCGTCTAGGGGAGGGTCTGGGTGGGCGTCTGTCCAGGTGGCGGCTCTGGCCCAGGTCGTGGTCCCCACCCCACCATAGTCATTACCCACTTACTTAGCCTCCTACACATTACCACCCCCCAACTACACCCCACTGGGTTAAGGGGCGGCACCGGACTAAGGGGCAGCACCGGACTAAGGACCAGCACCGGGATAAGGGGCAGCACCGGGCTAAGGGGCAGCACCGGGCTAAGGGGCAGCACCGGGCTAAGGACCAGCACCGGGATAAGGACCAGCACCAGGCTAAGGAACAGTACCTGACTAAGTGGCAGCACCGGACTGAGGGGCAGCTCCGGACTGAATGGCGGATCCTGGCTGGCTGGCTCTGGCGGATCCTGCTGCTCATGGCTGGCTGACGGATCTGGCTGCTCATGGCAGGCGGAAGGCTCTGGCTGATCCCGTCTGGCGGAAGGCTCTGGCTGATCCGGTCTGACGGAAGGCTCTGGCTGCTCCTGTCTGGCGGAAGGCTCTGGCTGCTCCTGTCTGACAGAAGGCTCTGGCTGATCCTGTCTGGCGGAAGGCTCTGGCTTATCCTGTCTGGCGGAAGGCTCTGGCTGATCCTGTCTGGCGGAAGGCTCTGGCTGATCCTGTCTGGCGGAGAGCTCTAGCGGCTCCGATCTGGCGGACGGCTCTGAAGGCTCATGGCAGACGGGCGGCTTTGTAGGCTCTGTACAGACGGGTAGTTCAGACGGCGTTGGGCAGACGGACAGTTCAGACGGCGTTGGGCCGACAGGCAGTTCAGGCGCCGTTGGGCAGACGGGCAGTTCAGACGGCGTTGGGCAGACGGGCAGTTCAGACCCCGTTGGGCAGACGGACAGTTCAGGCCCCGTTGGACAGACGGCAGACTCTGGCCGTCTGAGGCGCACCGTAGGCCTGTTGCGTGGTGCCGGAACTGGAGGTACCGGGCTGAGGACACGCATCGCAGGGCTAGTGCGGGGAGTCGGAACAGGGCATGCAGGACCCTGGGGACTCACCTCACGCCTAGTGCGGAGAGCAGGAACAGGCCGGGCTGGGCTGGCGACGCGCACCGTATCCCTGGTGCGAGTGGCCGGAACAGGCCGGGCCGGGCTGGCGAAGCGCACCGTATCCCTGGTGCGTGGAGTAGGAACAGGCCGGGCTGGGCTGGCGAAGCGCACCGTATCCCTGGTGCGTGGAGTAGGAACAGGCCGGGCTGGGCTGGCGAAGCGCACCGTATCCCTGGTGCGTGGAGTAGGAACAGGCCGGGCTGAGCTGGCGAAGCGCACCGTATCCCTGGTGCGTGGAGTAGGAACAGGCAGGGCTGAGCTGGCGACGCACACCGTATCCCTGGTGCGAGTGGCCGGAACAGGCCGGGCCGGGCTGGCGAAGCGCACCGTATCCCAGGTGCGTGGAGTAGGAACAGGCCGGTCCATACCGGGAACACACACCACTGGCCTCAACCGAGGATCAGGAACGGGCCGGACCGAACTGGTTACACACCCCAGTACCTCACGCCGTGCCTCAACACCTTCCCTCTCTGCTTTACCCAGTAGCCCCCTTGACCTGGTAGCCCACTGAATCCTACCCTTCTCTGCCTCCGTCAGCCCCCTTAACCTGGCCGCCTTCTGACTCTCCCTTGTGGCAGCCTCCTGCTGCTCCGTCGCCCAAGCCATGTGCCCCCCCCCAAAAATTTCTTGGGGTTGCCTCTCGTCCTTACGACGTTGAACCTGCTGCCGCCGATGCTCCTCTCTTGCCAGGGCCTTGATCTTCCCCCAAGGTCCCTTGCCTCCGAGCATGTCCTCCCAGGACCACACTGTGCCCACCTGGGCCATCGCCAGCCTCTCCATCTCCTTGCCCGGCGCCTCCTCCCATGTCCAGTCACCTTGCTCCCGGACACGCTGCTTGGTCTTTCTTTGGTGGGTTTTTCTGTCACGATCGTGTGAAGGATGAGACCAACGCGCAGCGTGTTGAGTGAACATCGTAGACTTTATTAAGTTAAAGCACGATAAAACAATAAACCACGATCAATGAAGTTCCACGGTGCACTCACCGTAACGGAAACAAAAACCCACAACCCCACAGGAAAACATACAGAAATAAATATGGCTCCCAATCAGAGATAACGAGCCGAACAGCTGACACTCGTTACCTCCGATTGGGAGTCATTGAACAAACCTAGAAAAACAACAACCTAGACACCCAACATAGAACACAAACACATAGACTGCACACACCCTGGATAAACAATAATGAGTCCCAACACCAGGGTGTGACAATACCCTCATGTCCCTGAATGTTCCCTAATCTGCTAAACTCAGGTGACACCAGGTGAATCCTTTTTTACAAAATCCTAATTACATTTGTAAGTACGGTGTCCAGCAGATGTCCGTGTTTGAAAGCAGCTTAGAATCTAAGAAAGCACCAGAACCACGGGGATCTCGCATTTTGCGTAACACTGTTTGAAAAAGCATGTGATCAAATGAAGCTTCGGACGTCAATGATGGCATAATTATTTTTTATATTTTTGTATAGTTTTTTGTGTTATTTTTACTCCCTTTTTCTCCCCAATTTCGTGATTACGATCTTGTCTCATCGCTGCAACTCCCCAACGGGCTTGGGAGAGGGAAGGTCGAGTCATGCGTCCTCCGAAACATGACCCGCCAAGCCGAGCTTCTTAACACCCGCTCGCTTAACCCCGGAAGCCAGATGCACCAATGTGTCGGAGGAAACACCGTTCAACTGTCGACCGAAGTCAGCCTGCAGGCGCCCGGCCCTCCACAAGGAGGCACTAGAGCGCGATGAGACAAGTACAGCTAGTAATGCCAAACCCTCCCTAACCTAACCCGGACGATGCTGGGCCAATTGTGCGCCGCCATATGGGACTCCCGGTCACGGCCGGTTGTGACACAGCCTGGGATCAAACCCCAGGCTGTAGTGACGCCGCAACACTGCGATGCAGTGCCTTAGACCGCTGTGCTACTCGGGAGGCTAAAGATGGCGTACTTCTGATAGTGATACACGCATCGACACACTGCTTCTTTAATGGAGAAGGAGCCACGGTCGGTGTAGGAAGTGCAATGACACGAGAGCATAAGAATGGCGCTGTTAAGATCAGAGATTCCTCTCCTGAGTATACACCTTCGTTCGAAGTTTACAAACCAACTAATATGACTTATAGCTCTTCGTGCTCTCTTTCCAGGTGCTGTTGGTCCTTTTGCAGGAAAGTATAATTACATCAACTTTTCAAATAGGTGCATTCACCTTATAGCCAGTGGGATCACCACTTTACAAGGTGTTTTTTTTTTTATACATTTTTTTTTTTGGGGGGGGGGGGTAAGGGGAGGGGTAGAAGGATTACTTTATCCTATCCCAGGTATTCCTTAAAGAGGTGGGGTTTCAAGTGTCTCCGGAAGGTGGTGAGTGACTCCGCCGTCCTGGCATCGTGAGGGAGCTTGTTCCATCATTGGGGTGCCAGAGCAGCGAACAGTTTTGACTGGGCTGAGCGGGAACTGTGCTTCCGCAGAGGTAGGGGGGCCAGCAGGTCAGAGGTGGATGAACGCAATGCCCTCGTTTGGGTGTAGGGACTGATCAGAGCCTGAAGGTACGGAGGTGCCGTTCCCCTCACAGCTCCGTAGGCAAGCACCATGATCTTGTAGCAGATGCGAGCTTCAACTGGAAGCCAGTGGAGTGTACGGAGGAGCGGGGTGACGTGAGAGAACTTGGGAAGGTTGAACACCAGATGGGCTGCGGCATTCTGGATGAGTTGTAGGGCTTTAATGTCACAGGCAGGGAGCCCAGCCAACAGTGAGTTGCAGTAAACCAGACGGGAGATGACAAGAGCCAGGATTAGGACCTGTGCCGCTTCCTGTGTAAGGCAGGGTCGTACTCTCCGAATGTTGTAGAGCATGAACCTACAGGATCGGGTCACCGCCTTGATGTTAGCGGAGAACGACAGGGTGTTGTCCAGGGTCACGCCAAGGCTTTTTGCACTCTGGGAGGAGGACACAACGGAGTTGTCAACCGTGATGGCGAGATCATGGAACGGGCAGTCCTTCCCCGGGAGGAAGAGCAGCTCCGTTTTGCCGAAGTTCAGCTTGAGGTGGTGATCTGTCATCCACACTGATATGTCTGCCAGACATGCAGAGATGCGATTCGCCACCTGGTTATCAGAAGGGGGAAAGGAGAAGATTAGTTGTGTGTCGTCTGCGTAGCAATGATAGGAGAGGCCATGTGAGGATATGACAGAGCCAAGTGACTTGGTGTATAGCGAGAATAGGAGAGGGCCTAGAACTGAGCCCTGGGGGACACCAGTGGTGAGAGCACGTGGTGCGGAGACAGATTCTCGCCACGCCACTTGGTAGGAGCGACCTGTCAGGTAGGACACAATACAAGAGTGAGCCGCGCCGGAGATGCCCAACTCGGAGAGGGTGGAGAGGAGGATCTGATGGTTCACAGTATCAAAGGCAGCAGACAGGTCTAGAAAGACAAGAGCAGAGGAGAGAGAGTTAGCTTTAGCAGTGCGGAGAGCCTCCGTGACGCAGAGAAGAGCAGTCTCAGTTGAATGACCAGTCTTGAAACCTGACTGGTTTGGATCAAGAAGGTCATTCGGAGAGAGATAGCAAGAGAGTTGGCTAAAGACGGCACGCTCAAGAGTTTTGGAGAGAAAAGAAAGAGGGATACTGGTCTGTAGTTGTCGACATCGGTGGGATCGAGTGTAGGTTTTTTGAGAAGGGGTGCAACTCTCGCTCTCTTGAAGACTCTCTTGAAGACCTAGCTATCAATGTTCAAACGTTACCTATGGTAGCTAGCCATTTAGCTAACATAGCTAACGTTAGCTAGCTAGGTGTCTAGCTAGTACCGCTATGTTCAACGTTTCATGTTGTTATCTAGATACAAACAGAACGATGCATAGAATGATCTGCACAAAAAGGCAACTAAGCAAGGTCTATTAGCTAACCCTCTTTGGTCTGTTTTAACTAGCGACAGCGAGCCCAGACACAGTTTCAACAAACAAAGCAACAACTTTTTACCTTAGGTAGCTAGTAAAGATGTTATGTTTGAAACTGGAGCAGCTAACTTCAAAGCAGTGTGTCTTCTTCTTCGTGTGGCTTTCCGGCAGACTTGACACTTTGTTGCTTATTGCTGTCTTTCACAGGTCAGAGTGCGGATTGAACATTTTGGTCACCAAAGTGGAATGGGAAAACTTAAATTACACCACCATCTACTACTACCCAGCCGTGTCAAAAAGCCGGAATCCACTCTTAGCAAACATATCACTCCTACTACTTAACTCCTCGAGTTCACCGAGGGAAGACAGTGGAACCCTATAACAGTTATGGATACATTTTCAATAAGCATTTGATTAGCTAAACTAGCTAACTAGCTACGGTGGAGAAGTCAATTTGATGCAACTAAATGAACGTTTGTAGCTGATCTGATTTGATCTGATCTGATCCCTGCATGTTAGATAGTTCAAATCAAATCCAATTTTATTTGTCACATACACGTGTTTAGCAGATGTTATAGCGGGTGTACAAAAAAATGCTTGTGCTTCTGGCTCCGACAGTGCAGTAATATCTAACAATTTCACAACATATACCCAATACACACAAAAAAGTAAGGAACGGGATTAAATAATATATACATATATGGACAAGCAATGACAGAGCGGCATGGACTAAGATACAGTAGAATATTATAGAATAGAATACAGTATATACATATGAGATGAGTAGTGCAAGATATGTAAACATGATTAAAGTGACTAGTGTTCCATTTCTTAAAGTGGCCAGTGATTTCAATAGGCAGCAGCAGCCTCTAATGTGCTAGTGATGGCTATTTAACAGTCTGAAGGCCTTGAGATAGAAGCTGTTTTTCATTCTCTCGGTCCCAGCTTTGATGCACCTGTACTGACCTTGCCTTCAGGATGATAGCAGAGTGAACAGGCAGTGGCTCGGGTGGTTGATGTCCTTGATTATCTTTTTGGCCTTCCTGTGACATTGTGTGCTGTATGTGTCTTGGAGGGCGGGTAGTTTGCCTCCGGTAATGCGTTTGGCAGACCACACCATCCTCTGGAGAGCCCTGCGGTTGTGGGCGGTGCAGTTGCAGTACCAGACGGTGATACAGCCAGAAAGGATGCTCTCAATTGTGCATCTGTAAAAGTTTGTGAGGGTTTTAGATGATGAGCCACATTACTTCAGCCTCCTGAGGTTGAAGAGGCTCTGTTGCGCCTTCTTCACCACACTGTCTGCGTGGGTGGACCATTTCAGTTTGTCAGTGATGTGTACGCCAAGGAACTTGAAACTTTCCACCTTCTCCACTGCAGTCCCGTCGGTGTGGATAGGGGGGTGCACCCTCTGCTGTTTCCTGAAGTCCACGATCATCTCCTTTATTTTTTGTTGATGTTGAGTGAGAGGTTATATTCCTGGCACCACACTCCCAGAGCCCTCACCTCCTCCCTGTAGGCGGTCTCGTCATTGTTGGTAATCAAGCCTACTACTGTTGTGTCGTCTGCAAACTTGATGATTGAGTTGGAGGTGTGCTTGGCCATGCAGTCATGGGTGAACAGGGAGTACAGGAGGGGGCTGAGCACGCACCCTTGTGGGGCCCCAGTGTTGTGGATAAGCGAAGTGGAGATGTTGTTTCCTATCTTCACCACCTGGGGGCAGCCCGTCAGGAAGTCCAGGACCCAGTTGCACAGGGCGGGGTTCAGACCCAGGGCCTCGAGCTTAATGATGAGCTTGGAGGGTACTATGGTGTTGAATGCTGAGCTATAGTCAAAGAACAGCATTCTTACATAGGTATTCCTCTTGTCCAGATGGGATAGGGCAGTGTGCAGTGTGATGGCGATTGTATCGTCTGTGGATCTATTGGGGATGTAAGCAAATTGAAGTGGGTCTAGGGTGACAGGTAAGGTAGAGGTGACATGATCCTTGACCAGTCTCTCAAAACACTTCATGGTGACAGAGGTGAGTGCTACAGGGCGATAGTCATTTAGTTCAGTTACCTTTGCTTTCTTGGGTACAGGAACAATGGTGGCCCTCTTGAAGCATGTGGGAACAGCAGACTGGGAAAGGGAGAGATAGAATATGTCCATGAACACACTGCTCTGAGGACGCGGCTAGGGATGCCGTCTGGGCCGGCAGCCTTGCGGGGGTTAACATGCTTAAATGTCTTAATCACGTCGGCCATGGAGAAGGAGAGGCCACAGTCCTTGGTAGTGGGCCTCGTCAGTGACACTGTTTTATCCTCAAAGCGGGCGAAGAAGGTGTTTAGCTTGTCTGGAAGCGAGACGTCGGTGTCGGTGACGTGGCTGTTTTTCATTTTGTATTCCGTGATTGTCTGTAGACCCTGCCACATACGTCTTGTGTCTGAGCCGTTGAATTGCGACTCCACTTTGTCTCTATACTGATGTTTTGTCAGTTTAATTGCCTTGCGGAGTGAGTAGCTACACTGTTTGTATTCTGCCATATTCCCAGTCACCTTGCCATGGTTGAATGCGGTGGTTCACGCTTTCAGATTTGCACGAATGCTGCTGTCTATCCACGGTTTCTGGTTAGGGTAGGTTTTAATAGTTACAGTGGGCACAACATAACCTATACACTTCCTGATAAACTCAGTCACTGTTTCAGTGTATATGTCTAAATTATTTTCAGAAGCTACCCGGAACATATCCCAGTCCGCATGGATTCCGATTGGTCAGACCAGCGTTGAATAGTCCTTAGCACCGGCACTTCCTGTTTGAGTTTCTGCCTATAGGAAGGGAGAAGCAAAATGGAGTCGTGATCAGATTTGCCGAAAGGAGGGCGGGGGAGGGCCTTATAACCATCCCGGAAGTTTGAATAGCAATGGTCAAGGATTTTAGCAGTGCGAGTACAACCGTCGATATGTTGATAGAACTTCGGCAGCCTTGTCCTCAAATTTGCTTTTTTAAAATCCCCGGCTACAATAAATGCAGCCTCAGGATATGTGGTTTCCAGTTTGCATAAGGTCCAGTGAAGTTCGTTGAGGGCCGTCGTGGTATCGGCTTGAGGGGGGATATACACGGACGTGACTATAACCGAAGAGAATTCTCTTGGGAGATAATACGGTCGGCATTTGATTGTGAGATATTCTAGGTCGGATGAACAGAAGGACTCCAGTTCCTGTATGTTACTACAACCATGAGTCATTAATCATGAAACACACACCACCGCCCTTCTGCTTCCTGTCTGTGCGATGAACTGAGAACCCGTCTGGCTGGACCGATTCTGACAGAATATCCTAAGAGAGCCATGTTTCCGTGAAACAGAGTATGTTACAGGCCATGATGTCTCTCTGGAAAGAAATCCTTGCCCGGAGCTTGTCGACCTTGTTAACCAGAGACTGAACAGTAGCGAGTAGAATACTTGGAAGTGGTGGGTGGTGTGCGCGCTTCCTAAATTGAACCAGCAGGCTGCTCCGAGTGCCTCTCCTCCGCCGGCGATGTTTTGGGTCAGCCGCTGGAATCAGTTCAGTTGCCCTGGGGAGAGCAAACAAAGGATCTGCTTCGGGAAAGTAATATTCCTGGTCATAATGCTGGTGAGTTACCGCCGCTCTGATATCCAATAGTTTTTTCCGGCTGTATGTAATGATGCAAAACACTTTCTGAGCTAATAATGTAAAAAATTATACATAAAAAAAAAAAATACTGCAACGTTTCCTAAGAGCTAGTCGTCAGGCCGCCATCTTCGTCGGCGCCAGTACATGATATCCCTACGTTAATCAGCCTTGAATTTAATAGTGAATATGGCTGAGATAAAAAAAAAAGCAAAATAAGTTTGTTGAGGGTCAATGTTTCTTTTTTTTTTGTTCTTTTTTTTGGGGGGGGGGGGGGGGGGGGGGGTGGATCAGCTTAATATTGCAGATAGATTGTATCTTCTATCAATGTAATTGTCTGCATCACTTCCAATCCCCCAAGTTTTTTATATATATACTCCCCTTTATTACTTTTCAACCCCTCCATCCTTTCCCTACTTGGAGTTAATTAGTGAACAACAATGCCCAGGCCTCTACTTCCGGTCTATACTTACTATCTACACCTTATGGACAGAGATAATTTTACAATAATTATATTATATATATATATATATTTTTTTTTGCTCCTGATCTTCTTCTACTCTCAACCTCTCCGATCATTTTCATGGTGTCCATCCGGTTTGCTTCTATATGCCATATCTTTCTAACTGTGCTCCTTCCCAAAAGCTCCCAACATACAACCTATGTACTTATTATGGACACAGAATGCTTACATTATTAGCTATCTTTGTTATTATTTGTTGTTATTTTTTATTAGTCCCATCCTTTAACTCTATTTAATACCTCCCATCTATCTCTTAACACCATCCATATAGGATTTCTATTTGCCATATATATTTCAACCGTACTGTGATGTTTTACAAAAGTTCTGAACCTTTCTATTCTCATTGCTTCTACAGATTGTGAATTAAAAATTAACATTTTTGCTAAAAGTATTATTATATTATTGATCGATTGACTATGACTTTTCAGATCACCCAGTAATGCTATCTGCAAGGTTAGCTCCAGGTAAATATTGCAATCCTTTAGCCATTCCTGGACCTGTGTCCAAAACAAGCTACAAATGGACAGAACCAAAACAAATGATCTAATGATTCTGTCTCTTCACTGCTAAATCTGCAGAGCTGGGAAGATTGTATCCCCCATATAAGTAACATTCTATTGGTAGCAAGAATTGTATTTAATAATTTAAGTTGAAAGATTCTAATTTTTGAATCCGGTGTCGTTTTGCGTATCAGTTCATAAACACTATGCCATGGGATTGGTACGTCAAAAATCTCTTCCCAACTATTTTGCAATCTACATGGGACGGCTGTCAATCCTTTGGTCCTTAAGTGAAACTGATATACTTTTTAATTTATCACAGTTTTCCTTAACCAATTATGTTCTTTAATGCAAGGCCGACAGACAAGTTCCTTACTTTCTCCCCCTTCCACTTTCCTCTTCCACTTTTGCGGTAAGGCTGCAATTATTTGGTTGTAATTTTGGGTAGAGCAGACATTTCCATATGTTTTTGTTAGCAGCACGTGTGACATAACTCCACCAGTCCTACCGATGATATCATTTACGAAGATTATACCTTTTTTAAACATTCTGTCAAAAAATTAAGGTTTAGGCAAGACCATAAGCAAATAGGTAAACTGGGATAATACTAAAGAGTTAATCAGGGTGATTTTTCCACAAATTGACAGGTATTTTCCTTTCCATGGTAGTAAGATCTTATCTATTTTTGCCAACTTTCTATAAAAAATTATTGAAGTGAGATCATTTATTTCCTTTGGGATATGTATTCCAAGTATATCCACATCACCATCAGACCATTTTATTGGTAAACTACATGGTAATGTAAAAATTGTATTTTTTAGTGATCCAATACGTAATATAGTACATTTGTCAATGTTGTCACGAGTTAGGTAGCTAGCCATCTAGCCAACTTGTGCCATAGCTGGACTGCTCGGATGAGACGTGAACCCGGGAGCCTGGCTAGCAAGTTAGCTAGCTGTCAACATTTACATTTTTTTTACATTTTAGTCATTTTTAGCAGACGCTCTTATCCAGAGCGACTTACAGTTAGCGAATAGATCTTTTTTTTTTTTTTTTTTTTTTTTTATTATTATTTTTTTTTTTTTATACTGGCCCCCCGTGGGAATCAAACCCACAACCCTGGCGTTGCAAACGCCATGCTCCATCAACTGAGCTACATCCCTGCCGGCCATTCCCTCCCCTACCCTGGACGACGCTGGGCCAATTGTGCGCCGCCCCATGGGTCTCCCGGTCGCGGCCGGCTGCGACAGAGCCTGGATTCGAACCAGGATCTCTGGTGGCACAGTTAACACTGCGATGCAGTGCCTTAGACCACTGCGCCACTCGGGAGACTAGAGAAATCTCCCGAGTTACAACGTCAACTAACGAAACAGATAATATTTTAAAAATGATTTTCAAACTATCTGGTTTGAATTACATTTTGAATATGGCTTAGACAGCTGAGATAAATATATTGTCGGGATATAATGTTAGCTAGCTAGCTTGTGTAGCTAGCATATGTAGCTAGCTTGTGTAGCTAGCTAGCGTGTGTAGCTAGCTAACTACTGTTGCTAAGATACGAGAGTGGCTAGGTTTCATTTTTGCACCACAACATACATAGAACAGATAGATCACCAATGAGGACATGCTGCATTTCTCACTTTGAATGAGACTATATGATTGTCTATCTTGTAATGTTTCTCCTTAAACAAAAATGCAATATTAGCCTGTTAGCCCCCATGTATAATTAATTAGCTTTCCTTAATCATTTGTTGTAAAAGATTGCAGAGAAAATATTGTTTTTAATTACATCAACAACACCTTTTGTGGTTATTCAAACAGAAGCCACTTCTAATATGTCATCTATCTTGACAGCTTAGTAGAATTTCTTAAATGTCTTCTTAAAGAATCCCTACGTGATAATGCTATATTTCTTTTTATCCTTCTAGCAAGAAAACTAGCGAGTGGATCGCGATGCCATCTGCTGACCATTTAGGGAATTGAGATCTCAACCGGTGTGCCAAATTTCGTTCCGTAATTGATGGTGCTTTCAAGACAACTGGGAACTGTAGAAAAAAAATGTCAATGTATGACGTCAGTGATTTTAAGGTTGGAAAGTCGGAGCTCTAGAAAGAGGCCCGAGTTCCCGACTTGGAATTCCGAGTTGGATGACTGTTTAAAAAAAAAAAACAGTCTGACCTATTTTGTTTCCTACTTCCCAGTTGTTTTAAACGCACTGAAGTTTGAAGTCGGAGATTTCCGAGTTTCGAGCTCCCATTTTTTAACGCGGCATGAGCCCCACAGTAGGAGTCATCATACCCATAAAACCTAGCGGTCAAACACGGAAATGGTTCCAAACATTTTTCCACCATTCATTTGATCCATTGTGGATTTTAGAAACACTTCAAGTAAGGGCTGGGTTTCATGTAGGCTTACGCTGGCGTGACATTTTGATAACCATGTAAATCTCTCTTGGACAAGGTGACTTTTATCAATATATTCGGATCGATTTACTCTCTGATTCGAAAATGCTAATAAGCCTCAAAGTAGACATCATACAAGACTACAAATCTTTGCAAGCTCCTGCACGTAAACTCTAGCTGTCATTTTTGCTGTCAAAAATAGCTACTAGCTACCTTTACCCAAAAAAGAATTGGAAATTTTTGCC
>LR778267.1:52290051-52315431 GCA_902810595.1 Coregonus sp. 'balchen' | reverse complement strand
TTCAAAACCAAAGAGTTTTGGATATCAGGACAGGATTACTCCCTCGTTTTGGAAAATCATTTTTCTTCAAGAGGGGGCCGCAAGGATATTACAACCCCGAAAAGGCCCAAATCCTTCAGTCGCAGAAAAAGAGACAGAGATATCGTGGACGTAGGTGGGGTGCCTTGTAGGATCCGACGGCGAGCGAGTAACCTGCCTCTTCCATCAATCCTATTAGCCAATCTTCAATCAATTGGAAAAATAATTGGATGACCTAAGATTACGGTTATCCTGACCAACGGGACATTAAAAAATGTATATCTTAGTTACAACACCGAGTCGTGGCTGAACGACGACATGGATAACATACAGCTGGCGGGCTAATAACGCTACAATCGGCAGGATAGAATGGCTGACTCCGGTAAGACAAGTGGTGGCGGTCTGTGTATATTTGTAAACAACAGCTGGTGCACAAAATCAAATACTAAGAAAGTCTTGAGGTTTTGCTCGCCTGAGGTAGAGTATCTTAATGATAAGCTGTAGACCCACTATCTACCAAGAGAGTTTTTCATCTATATTTTTCATAAGCTGTCTATTTACCACCAACAAACCAATGCTGGCATTAAGATTGCACTGAATGAGCTGTATAAGGCCATAAGTCAACAGGAAAACGCTCATTCAGAGGCAGCGCTCCTAGTGGCCGGGGACTTTAATGAAGGGAAACTTAAATCCATTCTACCTAATTTCTACCAGCATGTTAAATGTGGAACCAGAGGGAAAAAACTCTAGACCACCTTTACTCCACACACAGAGACGCATACAAAGCTCTCCCTCGCCCTCCATTTGGCAAATCTGACCATAACTCTATCCTCCTGATTCCTGCTTATAAGCAAAAACTAAGCAGGAAGCACCAGTGACTCAGTTAACAAAAGTGGTCAGATGACGCAGATGCTAAGCTACAGGACTGTTTTGCTAGCACAGACTGGAACATGTTCCGGGATTCTTCAGATAGCATTGAGGAGTACACCACATCAGTCACTGGCTTCATCAATAAGTGCATCGATGATGTCGTCCCCACAGTGACCGTACGTACTTACCCCAACCAGAAGCCATGGATTACAGGAAACATCCGCACTGAGCTAAAGGGTAGAGCTGCCGCTTTCAAGGAGCGGACTCTAACCCGGACGCTTATAAGAAATCCCGCTATGCCCTCCGACGAACCATCAAAACAGGCAAAGAGTCAATACAGGACTAAGATTGAATCGTACTACACCGGCTCTGACGCTCGTCCGATGTGGCAGGGCTTGAAAACTATTACAGACTACAAGGGGAAGCACAGCCGCGAGCTGCCCATGGACACAAGCCTACCAGACGAGCTAAACCACTTCTTATGCTCGCTTCGAGGCAAGCAACACTGAAGCCATGCATGAGAGCACCAGCTGTTCCGGATGACTATGTGATCACACTCTCCGTAGCCGATGTGAGTAAGACTTTTAAGCAGGTTCAACATCACAAGGCCGCAGGGCCCAGACGGATTACCAGATGTGTACTCCGAGCATGTGCTGACCAACTGGCAAGTGTCTTCACTGACATTTTCAACATGTCCCTGACTGAGTCTGTAATACCAACATGTTTCAAGCAGACCCCCATAGTCCCCCGTGCCCAAGGACACTAAGATAACCTGCCTAAATGACTACCGACCCATAGCACTGACGTCTGTAGCCATGAAGTGCTTTGAAAGGCTGGTCATGGCTCACATCAAACACCATTATCCCCAGAAACCCTAGACCCACTCCAATTTGCTTACTGCCCCAACAGATCCACAGATGATGCAATCTCTATTGCACTCCACACTGCCCTTTCCCACCTGGACAAGAGGAACACCTACGTGAGAATTGTATTCATTGACTACAGCTCAGCATTCAACACCATAGTAACCCTCAAAGCTCATCACTAAGCTAAGGATCCTGGGACTAAACACCTCCCTTTGCAACTGGATCCTGGACTTCCTGACGGGCCGCCCCCAGGTGGTAAGGGTAGGTAACAACACATCTGCCACACTGATCCTCAACACGGGGGCCCCTCAGGGGTGCGTGCTCAGTCCCCTCCTGTACTCCCTGTTCACCCATGACTAAATGGCCAGGCACGACTCCAACACCATCATTAAGTTTGCAGACGACACAACAGTGTTAGGCCTGATCACAGACAACGATGAGACAGCCTATAGGGAGGAGGTCAGAGACCTGGCCGTGTGGTGCCAGGATTACAACCTCTCCCTCAACGTGACCAAGACAAAGGAGATGATTGTGGACTACAGGAAAAAAAAAGAGGACTGAACACGCCTGCATTCTCATCGACGGGGCTGTAGTGGAACAGGTTGAGAGCTTCAAGTTCCTTGGTGTCCACATCACCAACGAACTATCATGGTCCAAACACACCAAGACAGTCCGTGAAGAGGGCACGACAAAGCCTATTCCCCCTCAGGAGACTGAAAAAGATTCGGCATGGGTCCTCAGATCCTCAAAAAATTCTACAGCTGCACCATCGAGAGCATCCTGACTGGTTGCATCACACCGCCTGGTATGGCAAACTGCTTGGCCTCTGACCGCAAGGCACTACAGAGGGTAAGTGCGTACGGCCCAGTACATCACTGGGGCCAAGCTTCCTGGCATCCAGGACCTCTATACCAGGCAGTGGTCAGAGGAAGGACACTCAAAATTGTCAAAGACCTCCAGCCACCCTAGTCATAGACTGTTCTCTCTGCTACCCGCACGGCAAGCGGTACCGGAGTGCCCAAGTCTAGGTCCAAAAGACTTCTCTACAGCTTCTACCCCCCAAGCCATAAGACTCCTGAACAGCTAATCATGGCTACCCCGGACTATTTGCACTGTTAATTATTTATGCATAGTCACTTTATTCTACCCACATGTAACATATTAACTTCAACTACCTCAACTAGCCGGTGCCCCCCGCACATTGACTCTGCACCGTACCCCCCTGTATATATAGCCCTCCCTACTGTTATTTTATTTTACTTCTGCTCTTTTTTTTTCTCAACACTATTTTGTTGTTGTTTTATTCTACTTTTTTATTAAAAATAAATGCACTGTTGGTTAAGGGCTGTAAGTAAGCATTTCATTGTAATGTCTGCACCTGTTGTATTCGGCGCATGTGGCCAATAAAATTTGATTTGATTTGATGTGTTCTGTTAGGGATCTGTTCTATTATGGTTATGTTCTGTTAGGGCTCTGTTCTGTTGGTGTTCTGTTAGTGTTCTGTTCTGTTAGTGTTCTGTTCTGTTGGTGTTCTGTTCTGTTAGTGTTCTGTTCTGTTATTGTTCTGTTAGTGTTCTGTTCTGTTAGGGCTCTGTTCTGTTAGGGTTCTGTTCTGTTAGTGTTCTGTTCTGTTAGTGTTCTGTTCTATTATGGGCTCTATTCTGTTCGGGTTCTGTTCTGTTACTGTTATATTAGGATTCTGTTCTGTTAGGGCTCTGAACTGTTAGTGTTCTGTTAGGTGTCTGTCCTGTTAGGGTTCTGTTAGGGTTCTGTTCTGTTAGGGTTATGTTCTGTTAGTACTCTGTTCTGTTAGGGTTCTGTTCTGTTAGTGTTCTGTTAGGTGTCTGTCCTGTTAGGGTTCTGTTCTGTTAGGGTTCTGTTCTGTTACGGCTATGTTCTCTTAGGCATCTGTTCTTTTAGGGTATTGTTCTGTTAGGGATTTGTTCTGTTAGTGTTCTGTTTAGCTCTGTTCTGTTTGGGTTCTGTTCTGTTCTGTTACTGTTCTGTTAGGGCTCTGTTCAATTAGTGTTATTTTAGGGCTGTTCTGTTTGTGTTCTAATAGGGTTCTGTTCTGGTAGGGTTCTGTTCTGTTAGTGTTCCGTTAGGGTTCTTTTCTTTTAGTGTCCTGTTCTGTTTATAGCTCTGTTCTGTAAGTGTTCTGTTCTGTTAGGGCTCTGTTCTGTTACAGTTATATTAGGGTTCTGTTCTGTTAAGTCTCTGTTCTGTTTGGGTTCCGTTCTGTTAGGGTTTTGTTCTGTAAGTGTTCTGTTATGTTAGGCCTCTTTCTGTCAGGGCTCTATGCTTTTAGTGTTCTGTTAGGTATCTGTTCCGTTAGTGTTCTATTCTGTTAAGGCTCTGTTCTGTTAGTGTTATGTTAGGGTTCTGTTCTATTAGTTTTCATTTAGGGCTCTGGTCTGTCAGGGTTCTGTTCTGTTAATGTCCTGTTAGGGTTCTGTTCTGTTAATGTCCTGTTAGGGTTCTGTTCTGTTAATGTCCTGTTAGGGCTCTGTTCTGTTAATGTCCTGTTAGGGTTCTGTTCTGTTAATGTCCTGTTAGGGCTCTGTTCTGTTAATGTCCTGTTAGGGTTCTGTTCTGTTAATGTCCTGTTAGGGCTCTGTTCTGTTAGTGTTAGTGTTCTGTTGTTACAGGAGTGGGTCACAATTCTGGAGCGACCCACTAGGTGTCATCCTCCGAAAACCTTAGTCACCTCCTCACGCACAGTCTGGACTAATCATTATCCTATTGGTGTCACCTGTGTCTACCTGTTCACCTGTGCATTTATGCCCTCACTTCCCTGTGTTCCCTTGTTCAGTTTCCTCTGCTAGTTCCTCTATGCTCAGCAGTGCTAATCAGTGTTTGATCGGAGAAGAATGTACAGGAATGTACAGGTATCCCTGTAGCTCAGTTGGTAGAGCATGGCGCTTGCAACGCCAGGGTTGTGGGTTCGTTTCCCACGAGGGGCCAGTATGAAAAATGTATGCACTCACTAAATGTAAGTCGCTCTGGATAAGAGCGTCTGCTAAATGACTAAAATGTAAGTGTTCTCCATGTTTCTTTATTATTTCAGTCACAGTTACTATTTCGTTTTTTGGCTGTCAGTCTGTTTTTGGACACTTATTTGCTCCACCTTCCTTTTATCGTGTTAAGTCCGTTGTTTTGTATCCTGGCTCCGGGACCATCAGTAAAGTTCCTTGTTTCACCATCTCTGCCTACTGCCTACTGTCTATCCTGCACCGCACCTGGGTCACACCTCACACCAACCCTTACATTCTGTTAGGGCTCTGTGCTGTTAGGGCTCTGTTCTGTTAGGGCTCTGTTCTGTTAGTGTTCTGTTCTGTTAGTGTTCTGTTCTGTTAGTGTTCTGTTATGTTAGTGTTCTGTTCTGTTAGTGTTCTGTTCTGTTAGGGCTCTGTTCTGTTAGGGCTCTGTTCTGTTAGTGTTCTGTTCTGTTAGGGCTCTGTTCTGTTAGTGTTCTGTTCTGTTAGGGCTCTGTTCTGTTAGTGTTCTGTTCTGTTAGTGTTCTGTTCTGTTAGGGCTCTGTTCTGTTAATGTTCTGTTAGGATACTGTGCTGTTTGTGTTCTGGTAGGTCTCTGTTCTCTTATTGTCCTGTTCTATTTATATCTATGTTCTGTTAGGGTTCTGTTCTGTTAGTGTTCTGTTCTGTTAGTGTTCTGTTAGGGTTATGTTCTGTTAGTGTTCTGTTCTATTAGTGTTCTGTTCTGTTCTGTTAGTGTTCTGTTCTGTAAGGGCTCTGTTCTGTTAGTGTTTCGTTAGTGTTCTGTTAATGTTCTGTTCTGTAAGGGCTCTATTCGGCTTCTGTTAAATTAGGGTTCTGTTATGTATGGTTCTGTTCTATTAGGTCTCTGTTCTGTTAGGGTTCTGTTCTGCTAGGGTTTTATTCTGTAAGGGTTCTGTTATGTTAGGGATCTGTTCTGTTAGGCATCTGTTCTATTAGGTCTCTGTTCTGTTAGGGTTCTGTTCTGTTAGGGTTCTGTTCTGTTAGGTCTCTGTTCTGTTAGGGTTCTGTTCTGTTAGGGTTCTGTTCTGTTAGGTCTCTGTTCTGTTAGGTCTCTGTTCTGTTAGGTCTCTGTTCTATTAGGGTTCTGTTCAGTCAGTGTTCTGTTAAGGCGCTGTTCTGTTAGTGCTCTAACAGGGTTCTATTCTGTTAGTGTTCTAACAGGGTTATATTCTGTTAGTGTTCTTTTAGGTCTCTGTTCTCTTAGAGTTCAGTTCTGTCAGGAATTTGTTCTTTTAGGGTTCTGTTCTGTTAGTTTTCTGTTAGGGCTCTGCTCTTTATTGTGGCTCTGATGTGTCAATAAACAAGGTCAAGGTGACAGCGAGGAGCAATACTCCAAGACAAGAGCTATCCTCCAGATTTACAGCGGTGTAATTGGGTGCAAAATGACATGACTCAACCTTCACGCCACAGAACATCAAACCGCACGGTCGCCGCCGGCAACAGTTTGTACATGTCACATCAGTCTCTCCGTGGCATCAGAGACAAGAATGTATTCTGTTTTCTTTTGTTGTTGTTGATGTGTGTGTGTGTGTCTGTAAGAAAGACCGGGGGAAAGAAGGAGAGAGAGGGGAAAGAGAGCGAGGACAACTGGAATTAAAGTCAACACAATTGTTCAATCTAAATTTTGTCCTTACCTTGTACATTTACTGTGGTCACAACTCTGTCCTCACCCTCCTCCTCACCCTCCTCCTCCACCTCCTTCCACCTCCTCCACCCCCTCCTCCTCCATCTCCTCCTCACCCTCCTCCTCCACCTCCTCCTCCACCTCCTTCTCCTCCATCTCCTCCTCATCCTCCTCCTCCTCCACCTCCTCCTCCTCCTCCTCCTCCATCTCCTCCTCACCCTCCTCCTCCTCTCCTCCTCATCCTCCTCCTCCTCCACCTCCTCCTCCTCCTCCTCCTCCATCTCCTCCTCACCCTCCTCCTCCATCTCCTCCTCACCCTCCTCCTCCTCCACCTCCTCCATCTCCTCCTCACCCTCCTCCTCCTCCACCTCCTCCATCTCCTCCTCACCCTCCTCCTCCTCCTCCTCCTCCACCTCCTCCTCACCCTCCTCCTCCATCTCCTCCTCCTCCTCCTGTGGTTAGATATTGATCTGTTAATGGAGTCAATAGCGGCAGCTAATGTTTAAACAGAGAGAGACACTTGGCTTTGACTGGCCTGTTAATGGATCATTAGTCTCTGACTGCTTTAAGAGGAAAACTCTAGTGGGTTTATGACATCATGTACTGTACAGCTTTTCATTCATGCTGCATGTTGTACTGTAAATCTTTTCATTCATGCTGCATGTTGTACTGTAAATCTTTTCATTCATGCTGCATGTTGTACTGTAAGGCTTCTTGTAATTATGATGTGTTTATGGGCAGAAGAACCGCTCATTGCAGGTAATATGTCAAATATAGTTTTTAATGAATAGATATTAAATAACCCCACAATCATATAGAGGTAATTTCAGTGGACTTACAGATGGCTTTAAATGAGATCATAGGAGAGAGCGTGCTGGGGAAATAGGGAGGTAGATACAGGGGTAGTGTTGTAGATATTATGGGTATAGAGGGGTAGATACAGGGGTAGTGTTGGAGACATTATGGATATAGAGGTAATGTTCCAGGGGTAGTGTTGGAGACATTATGGATATAGAGGGGTAGATACAGGGGTAGTGTTGGAGACATTATGGATATAGAGGGGTAGATACAGGGGTAGTGTTGGAGACATTATGGATATAGAGGTAATGTTCCAGGGGTAGTGTTGGAGACATTATGGATATAGAGGTAATGTTCCAGGGGTAGTGTTGGAGACATTATGGATATAGAGGGGTAGATCAGGGGTGTGTTGGAGACTTATGGTATGGGGGGGGTAGTAAAGGGGTAGTGTTGGGACTTAGGAAAAGGGGGGTGTACAGGGGTAGTGTTGGAGACTTATGGAATAGAGGGGTGAAAAGGGGGGGTATTTTGGGAGAATTATGGTTTAAGGGGAATTTTTCAGGGGTGTTTTGGGGACATTGGATATAGAGGGGTAATCAGGGGTAGGGGGTTGGGGAGACATTTGAATAGAGGGGAATACAGGGGAGTGTGGAAAATTAGGGTAAGGGGGGTTTTTTCCGGGGGGTAGGTTGGAGAATTTTGGAATAGGGGGTTAGATACAGGGGTTAGTGTTGGAACTTAGATAAAGGGGGGGTTTTGATACAGGGGTAGGTTGGAGATTTTTTGGGATATAGAGGGAGATCGGGGGTATTTTTTTGGGGACATTAGAAATAGGGGTTTTAAAACGGGGGAGTTTTGGAGCCATTAGGATATAGGGGGGTAATCGGGGGTAGGTTGGAGACATTATGGTATAGAAAGGGTAGATCCCGGGGTGTTTTTGGAACATTTGATAAAAGGGAGATACGGGGGAGTGTTGGAGACATTATGATATGGGGGTAATAAAGGGGGTAGTTTGGAACATTTGGTTTAAGGGGTTACGGGGGTTTTGGGAACTTATGGATTAGAGGGGTTTTAAAAGGGGTAGTTTTGGAAATTAGGTTAGATGAAAGTTTCAGGGTAGTTTTGGGGAACTTATGGATATAGGGAAATTTCCGGGGGGTGTTTTGGAGACATTATATATAGAGGGGTAATACGGGGTAGGGGGTTGGAACTTTATGGATATGGGAAATTTTCCCGGGGGATGGGGACATTTGGTTTAAAGGGTAGATACAGGGAGTTTTGGGAGACATTATGATATAGGGGGTTTTTAGGGGTGTGTTGGGGGACATTATGGATATGAGGGGAGATACAGGGGTAGGTTGGAGACTTATAAAATATAGGGTTGCCCGGGGGTAGTTTGGAAAATTAGGGGTATAGAGGAAATTTCAGGGGTAGTGTTGGGACTATGGAAAAGGGTAGATAGGGGGGTATTTTTGGGGGGACATTATGTATAGAGGGGTAGAAAAGGGGGGTATTTTTGGAAAACCTTATTATAGGGGGGTAGATACAGGGGAAAGTTGGAACATTAGGGATTAGGGGGGTTAGTTCCGGGGGTAGGTGGAAATTATGGAAAGAGGGGAGATACAGGGGTAGTGTTGGAGACTTAATGGATAGAGGAATGTCCAGGGGGTAGTGTGGAGAAAAGGGATATAGAGGAATGTTCCAGGGTTAGGTTGGAGAATTATGGATATAAGGGGTAGATACAGGGTATGTTGGAGAATTATGGAATAGAGGGGTAGGATAAGGGGTAGGTGGTATTTTGGATATAGAAAGGGGGTATTTGGGGTAGGTTGGAGCTTTAGATATAGAGGGAAGAACGGGGTAGTGTTGGAACATAGGATAAAAAGTAATGTTCCAGGGGTAGTGTTGGAGACTTTAGGTTAGAGGTAATTTTTTCCAGGGGGTTGGATAAATGGGGTATAAGGGGTAGATAAGGGGAGTTGGGGGTTTGTGGTATTAAAGGGGGTAGATACGGGGGTTTATGTTGGAGACTTAGGGATATAGAGGTAATTTTCCAGGGTGGGTTTGGAGACTTTAGGATATAGAGGGTAATACGGGGGAGGGTTGGAGACATTTGGTAAGAGGGGGGAAAGATACCGGGGGGGTTTTGGAAAATTGGGGGTAAAAAGGGAGATAAGGGGTAGGTGGAACTTATGGATAAGAGGGTAGATGGGGTGTTTTAGAATTTGAATAAGAGGAAATTTTTCCAAGGGTAGTGTTGGAGCATTTTAAGATATAAGGGGTAGATACAGGGGTAGTGTTGGAGACTTATGGATATAGGGGGGTAGTCAGGGGTGTGTTGGAACATTATGGTATAGAGGGGTAGATCAGGGGTAGTTTTGGGAGACATTTGGTTAGGGGGGTGGTACGGGGGATTTTGGAGACATTAGGGAAATAGGGGTATTTTGGGGTATTTGTTGGGACATTAGGGTATAGAGGGGTAGATAGGGGGTATTTTTGGAGCATTATGGAATAGAGGAATCCCAGGGGTAGGGTTGGAGACTTATGGAATGGGGGGGGGAGATACAGGGTAGTGTTGGAGACATTAGGAAAGGGGGTAGATAAAAGGGTATGTTGGGACTTGGGATATAAGGTTGTTCCGGGGTATTTTGGAGACTTATGATATAGAGGAAATTTCCGGGGTATGTGGAACTTATGATAAGAGGGGTAGATAGGGGTAGGGTTGGAGACATTAGGGAATAGAGGGGTAGTCGGGGGTAGTTTTTGGAGACTTTAGGGTATAGGGGGTGATCAGGGGTAGGTTGGGGGAATTTTTATGGATAAGAGGTTTTTCCGGGGGTGGGGTTTGGGGAACTTTATGGTTATAGGGGGGTTTAGATAAAAGGGTAGGTTGGGACTTAGGGAAATAGAGGAATGTTCCAGGGGTAGGGTTGGAGACATTATGGATATAGAGGGGTAATACGGGGGTGTGTTGGAGACTTTATGGATTAGGGAAAGTCAGGGGTAGTTTTGGGAGACTTTAGGGGATATAAGGGGGGTAATGTTCCGGGGTAGTTTTAGACTTATGGTATAGAGGTGGAAAGGGGGGTAGTTTTGGGAGACTTGGGGTAAGGGGGGGTAATAAGGGGTAGTTTTGGGAAACTTTAGGATATAGAGGTAAGTCCGGGGGGTGTTTTGGAGACATTAGGGGATAAGGGGTAAGTTTCCGGGTTTTAGTTTTGGGACTAGGGGTATAGGGGGGTAAACAGGGGGTAGGTTTTGGAGACATTATGGATTACAAGGAAGTTAGACATTAGGATATAGGGGTAATGTTCCAGGGGTAGTGTTGGAGACTTGGGGGTAAAAGGGGGGTAGATACGGGGTTTTAAGTTGGAGACATAAGATATTTAAATTTTTTTATTTAAGGTTTTCCAGAGGGAACTTAGGAAAAGGGAATTAGGGTTTAGTGTTGTCAAGGGGAATGAAATTTTTAACTAGTAGTGGGGGTTAGCCAGGATTTGGTTAATAAAAAGGGTTTCCCCAAAAGCTATGGGATAAGGGGTAATGTTCAAGGGGTATTTTTTGGAACATTTATGATATAGGGGAAATGTTCCGGGGGGTATGTTGGGACTTAGGGATAAGGGGTAATAAGGGGGGAGTTTGGGAGACAAATTAGGGAAAGAGGTAATGTTCCGGGGGTAGTGTTGGAGAATATGGTATGGGGGGGGTTGTTCCGGGGTAGGTTGGAACTTTTATGGGTTAGAGGGGTTTAGATACAGGGGTGGTTGAGAAAGGTTTTTAGGGTAAAGTTCCCGGGGATATTTTAACATTATGGATTAGAAAGTTCCAGGGGTAGTGGGGGGGACTTATGGATATAAGGGGGTTCAGGGGTGTGTTGGAGACTTATGGATAGGGGGGTAGAACAGGGGGTGGGGAGAATTATGGATTAGGGGGGAGTCGGGGGTTAGTGGGGAGAATTTGGATATAGGGGGGTAATCAGGGTGGTTGGAGACTTTAGATATAGAGGGGGTAGATACAGGGGAGTGTTGGAGACATATGGATATAGGGGGGTGTCAGGGGTAGTTGGGAGACTTATGTATGAGGTAATGTTCCCGGGGGAGTGGGTTGGAGACTTTATGATTAAGGGGTAATACGGGGGTTTGGGGGGGAGACTTTATGGATAAGAGGAAATTTTCCAGGGGTATTTTGGAGAATTATGGATAAAAGGGGGGTAATACGGGGTATGTTGGAGACATTAGGAATAGGGGGGAAAGTTCAGGGTAGTGTTGGAGACATTAGAAAAGAGGAAAGTCCGGGGAGTTTTTGGGAACATTAGGATATAGAGGGGAGATACGGGGTTTGGGAGTTTGTTGAGGAATTAGGGGTTTTTTTAGAGGTTAATTTCCGGGGGTTTAGGTTGGAGACATTAGGGATATAGAGGAGTTCCAGGGGTAGTGTTTGGAGACATTAGGATATAAGGGGGATCGGGGTTGTTGGAGACATTAGGGGTATAGGGGGGTAAACAGGGGTATTTTGGAGACTTTATGGATATAGAGGAAATGCCCCGGGGTAATTTGGAGACATTAGGGGAAATATAGAGGAAAGTCAGGGGTTGTTGGGACTTTATGGATATAGGGGGGGGAAGTGGGGGTGGTTTGGAACTTAGGATATAGGGGGGTTAGTCAGGGGGTAGTGTTGGGACATTAGGAATAGAGGGGGGGGTAAGGGGGGGTAGTGTTGGAGACTTAGGTATAGGGGGGGGTAGATACAGGGTAGTGTTGGGGGACATTAGGATTAGAGGGAAATTTTCCCGGGGTTAGGTTTTGGAGCATTAGAAAAGGGGGTTTAATCAGGGGTGGGGTTGGGCATTATGGTTAGAGGGGTAATACAGGGGTGTTTGGAGACATTAGGGGATAGAAGGGTAACAGGGGAGTTGGAGAATTAGGTATGGGGGGTAGAACAGGGGTGGTTGGGGGGACTTAGGTATAGGGGGGTAGATAAGGGGTATTTTTGGAGAATTAGGTTTAAGAGGAATTTTCCCAGGGGTATGTTGGAGACATTTGGATTAGGGGAAGTTCCGGGGGTGGGGTTTGGATACTTTAGGAAAGAGGAAAGTTCCAAGGGGTAGGGTTGGATACATTATGGATATAGGGGTAATGTTCCAGGGGGGGTTGGATCATTGGGGGTATAGAGGTAATTTCCCGGGGTATTTGTTGGAACTTTTGGTTTTTTAAGTTTCCGGGGTTTAGGGTTGGATACATTATGGAAAAAGGGGAATTTTCCCAGGGTGGGGTTTGGAGACATTTGGGTATGAGGGTAGAAAAGGGGGTAGTTTTTGGAGACTTTATGGGTATAGAGAGGTAGTACAGGGGTGTGTTGGAGACTTATGGATATAGGGGTAATGTTCCGGGGGAAAGTTTGGGAACATTTGGGATAGAGGGGTAGATACGGGGTAGTTTTGGGAGACATTATGGATACAGAGGTAATGTTCCAGACATTATGGATAAGGATAATTTTCCCGGGGGGGAGTGTTGGGAAATTATGGTTAGAGGGGTAGATAAGGGGTGATTTGGGACAAAATGGTTTTTTTACTTTTAAAATTTTTTTCTTTTAGCAGCGTTTATCCAAGCGACACAGGGAAATTAGGGTTAGTGCCTGCTAAAGGGGACACGACTTTTTCCCCTGTGGCTCGGGGATAAAACCCAGCGACCTTTTCGGTTAATGGCACAACGCTCTTACCCACAAAGCTACCCCCGGGATATAGAGGTAGTTAAGGGGGTAGTTTGGAAAATTTATGGATTAGAGGTAATGTTCCAGGGGTGGGTTGGAGACTTATGGGTATAGGGGGGTTTAAGATACAGGGGTAGTGTTGGAGAATTTATGGATAAGGGGGTAACAGGGGTAGTTTTTGGAGACATTATGGTATAGAGGTAATTTCCGGGGGTATGTTGGAGACATTTGGATATAGAGGGGTAGATACAGGGTAGTGTTGGAGACATATGGATATGAGAAGTTCCAGGGGATAGGGGGAGACATTAGGGATATAGGGTAAGGTTCCGGGGGTAGTGTTGGAGACATTATGGATAAGAGGGGAAAATACAGGGGTATTTTTGGAGCCCTTAGGATATGGGGGGTAGATACAGGGGTAGTGTTGGAAAATTTAGGATTAGAGGGGTAGATAAGGGTTTGGGTTGGAGAATTAGGATTGGGGGGTAGATACAGGCGTAGTTTTTTGGAGACATTTAAAAAGGGGGGTAGATACAGGGGTAGTTTTGGAGACATTATGGATATAGGGGGGAGATCGGGGAGTGTTGGAGACTTATCATATAGAGGAATTTTCCAGGGGTAGTTTTGGAGACATTATTTTTAAGGGGGGGTAGATACAGGGTTTTTTGGGAAATTATGGAAAAGGTAAGTTCCGGGGGGTAGTGTTGGGACTTAGGATAAGAAGGGTTTAAATACAGGGGTAGGTTGGAAATTTTTTTTTATAGGAGGTAAGTTCCAGGGTATTGTTGGGAGACTTTATGGAATAAGGAAAAATTTTCCCGGGGGGTAGTGTTGGAGAAATTAGGATATAGAGGGGTAGAAAGGGGTAGTGTTGGGACTTAGGGAATAGAGGAAATGTTCCGGGGGTAGAGTTGGAGACTTTATGGAATAGAGGAATGTTCCGGGGGGAGTGGGAGACATTAGGGAAATAGGGGTGATACGGGGTAGGTTGGGAATTGGGGGTAGAGGGGTAGATAGGGGGGGGTATTTTGGGACATTAGGATATAGAGGGAAGTTCCAGGGGATTTGGAACATTATAATATAGAGGGGGATAAGGGGAAAGTTTTGGAGACATTATGGATAAGAGGGGTGATACAGGGGTGGTTTTGGGAGACATTATGGATAAGAGGGTTACGGGGTATGTTGGAGCATTGGGGATTAAGGGGTAGATACGGGGGTAGGTTGAGACTTTATGGATATAGGGGGTAGATACGGGGGTTTTAGTGTTGGAACATTATGGTATAGAGGTAATTTTCCGGGGGGTGGTTGGAACATTACAATAGAGGGGTAGTACGGGGTAGGTTGGAGACATTATGGATATGAGGGGTGATCCAGGGGATTTTGGGACTTATGGGTATAGAAGGGTAATACAGGGGTAGGGTTAGACTAGGGATATAAGGGTAGATAGGGGGGTATTTTGGAGACATTTTTATAGGGGGAGATACGGGTTTTAGTTTTGGGAGACATTAGGATATGAGGGGTAATTCCAGGGGTGGGGTGTTGGAGACTTTGGAATAGAGGTAATTTCCCGGGGGTAGGGTTGGATCTTTATGGATATAAGGGAAAATTTGGGTTTTTTTTGGGTTGGATCTTATGGATTGAGGTAATTTTCCCAGGGGTAGGGTTTGGATAATTATGGATATAGGGGTTTAATGTTCCAGGGGTAGGTTGGATAATATGGATATAGAGGTAATTTTCCAGGGGTGGGTTTTGGGAACATTATGGTAAAGGGGAAATTTCCAGGGGGGGTTGGATATTTTGGATATGGGAAGTTCCGGGGGTAGTGTTGGAACATTATGGATTGAGGAATGTTCCAGGGGTAGTGTTGGAGGAATTAGGGATTAGAGGAATGTTCCAGGGGTAGGTTGGAAAGACTTATGGATATAGAGGTAATTTTCCGGGGGTGTGTGGTACATTAGGATATAGGGGGTAATGTTCCGGGCGTCTGGAAACACAAGGATTATTTTATGTCCGGGAAAACCCCAACATCAAAAACCCCAGAGGCTTTCACCATGAAGGTGTTGGGTCGAAAACCCAAGCAGCAGGGTGCAGTGGGAAGGTTGGGGGTTTTGTGGGGGGTTGGTGTGTGTGTGTTATGGGGAAGGCAGGCTGGTGCAGAACATAGTGATGTGTTGTTTGGGTTTTGGGTCTCAGCATTTTTCCGTGTTAGCTCTGCTGGCCACTCGGCCGGGGCTCGGGGGATGTGTTCAGACAACCAATACTGACACGGACGGAGTATACAGCTTGATGATAAAGGCCTTGTGCCTTAGGAATCAAAAAAACGCCTGCCGTGGGAACAGACAGAAAAAGGGAAAATTTATCTGGGGGTGGGGGCGTGTGGTTTTGGGTCTTTTTTGTCTGTGGTTGTCCATGTTTAAAAATGGTTAAATACCATTTAACCCTAACTCTAACCTTAACCCTAACCCTAACCCTAACCATGACAGGGCCCGTTGATGGTCAGGGCACAATGGTGTAAAACCGGTCTGGGGGGCACAATGGGGGTAACACTGGTCTGGGGACACCATAGCGTGTAACACTGGTCTGGGGACACAAAGGGTGTAACCTGGTCAGGGGCACAATAGGGGTAACCCTGGTCTGGGGAACCAAAGGGGTTAAAAGGTTAGATGACCAAAGGGGTGACTGAGACTGCTAGATCTAAAAATCGAAAGATTTTTTTATAACAGGACTGGATGTCAACAGATTCCCTTTTTGTGGGCGCGGGGCCCCCGCATTAGGCAAGAAAAACATGGAGAAAAAGAAACGCACATGAGACATGAAGAGATGCTTTTTAAAAAAGAGTTTCCGACAGGGGTTTTCGGTAGGGGGAAGGGGGGGGGGGGGGGGAAGGGGGGGGGGGGGGGGGGTAGGGGTAGGCAAAAAATACGGGGAAATGCTTGGAAGGGGCCCTCCCCCGAGCAAAGCCCCCAACCCCTCCCCCCCCCTCCTCCCCCCACCCCCCCACCCCCCAACCCGAACGGGGGGAAAGAAAGGACAGGGGGCGGGCAAGCCCAAAACCCAAGGACCCAGGAGGGGGCCCCCGCCCTGAAAAAGAGCAGAACGAGGGGCGAGAACCTGGCCCCCCCCAACATCCCGCGGGGCCCCCCGGCAAAGGGGAGGGGGGCGGAAACGGGGGGAGGGGAAGGAAGCGGCCCGACCACGAGGGCACACCACAACACACAACAAACCCACACACAAACACACAAACACACCAAACACAAAAAACAGAAAAACCCACACCACCAACACACACAAAAAAAAACACACCACAAACACCAAACAAACAAAAACCCCAACACACACACAACAAAAAACACAAAAAACCCAAAAAAACACAAACCAAACACAACAAAAACACACAAAAACCAAAACACAACCACACACAAACACACCAACACAAACAAAAAACCAAAAAACAAAACCACAAAACAACCACACACACACACACACAAACACCCACACAACAAAAAACAAAAAAAAACACACACACACAACACCCAAACACACAAACCCAAAAAAACAAAAACACAAAAAAACACCCCAAAACCAACACACACAAACACACAACAACAACACACACACCCACACACACAAACACACCCCCCACACAACACACACACCACAAAACACACCACAAATAGCTCCCGTCCAAAAGTACAGAGGCAGGGTGGAATGAAGAGGGCCCTCAGTCTGTTTAGAGTGCACCCCCCTTCTCCTCATGCCCCTCCTTCATCCCCGCCACAATGGGTGTATGTTGTAGACGAACCCCTTCCTTACCCCGAACCCATGGGGGTGTTTGTAGACAATTTCCCCTCCTTCATCCCAGAACACACTGGGTGTAGTGTTGTAGACATGAACCCCCCTTAAACCCCCGCAAACTGGGTGTGTTTGTTTGACTATGCCCCCTTATCCCGAACACACGGGTGTAGTGTTGTAGACTGAAACCCCCCCTTATCCCAAAGAACCCATGGGTGTAAAATTTTAGACATATGGGCCCCCTCCTTTTATCCCAGAAAACAAATGGGGGAGTGTTGTAGACATCCCCTCCTTATCCAGAACACATGGGTGTAGTGGGAGACATGAACCCCTCCTTATATGCCCCCCTCCCCCATGCCCCTCCCTCCTCCATATGCCCCTCCCCCCCTCCATTGCCCCCCCTGTGTGTTTGTCAAAGTACGGGGGGGAAAGACGCCAAGAGGGGAGCACCAGTGAGTTAGTTTTTCCCGAAGCCGATTTAGATGTGACAATAGTTATCACGACAGCCCGATTTGATATCAATAGTTTCCCCCGAAAGCCCTGTTATGTGTCAAAAGTTATCCAGCAGCCCTGATTATGATGTCAAAAGTTATCCCAGACAGCCCTGATTATGATGATCAATGTTATCCCAGAAAGCCCTGTGATTGAATCAATAGTTATCCAGACACCCTGATTATTATAATAGTTATCCAGCAGCCTGATATGATTCAATAGTTATCCCAGACACCCGAGATGATATGATGATCATAGTTATCCAGACAGCCCTGATTATGATGATCAATAGTTATCCCAGGCCCTGATTGATGTTTAATATTATCCCAGACAGCCCTGATTATGATGAAATGATCAATAGTTATCACAGAAGCCCTAATATGATGATCAATAGTTATCCCACCAGCCCTGATTATGATGATCAATAGTTATCCCAGACAGCCCTGATTATATGATCAATGTTATCCCGACAGGCCCGTTATGAGATAAATAGTTATCCCAGAAAGCCCTGAGATGATGATCAACAGTTATCCCAGCGCCTGATTATGAGATCAATATTATCCCAGACACCCTGATTATGATGATCAATAGTTATCCCAGCCCGCCTGATGATGAATGATAAATGATCAATAGTTACCCAGACAGCCCTGATTATGATATCAATAGTTATCCCAGGCCCCGATTATGATTCAATAGTTATCCCAACAGCCCTGATTATGATGATCAATAGTTATCCCAGACAGCCCTGATGATGATGATGATGATGATAAATTATCCCAGACACCCTGATTATGATGATATAGTATCCCAGCCGCCTTTGATTATGATGCTAAAAGTTATCAGAGAGCCCGATTATGATGATCAATATTATCAGACAGCCCGATATGATGATCATAGTTATCCAGACAGCCGTTATGATGCAAAGTTTTCCAACAGCCCTGTTAGATGATCAATAGTTTATCCCAGCCCAGCCCTGATTTTAATGATCAATATTTATCCAGAAGCCCTGTTTGATGATCAATAGTTACCCCCAGACACCCTGATGGATGATGATGATCAATATTTATCACAAAAGCCCTGATTATGATGATCAATAGTTATCCCAGACAGCCCTGATTATGTGATCAATAGTTATCCCAGGGGCCCTGATTATGATGATCAAAGTTATCCCAGACACCTGATTATGATGATCAATAGTTATCCCAGACAGCCCTGATTATGATGATCAATAGTTATCCCAGACAGCCCTGATATGATGATCAATAGTTATCCCAGACAGCCTGATTATGATGATCAATAGTTATCCCAGACGCCCTGATTATGTATCAATAGTTATCAAGAAGCCCGATTATGATGATAAAGTTATCCCCCAGCCCTGATTATGATGATTCAAATGTTATCCCAGAGAGCCCTGATTATGATGATCAATAGTTATCCCAAAAAAACCCAACCTGATTATGATGATCAATAGTATCCCGACACCCCTGATGATGGATGGATTATGAATCAATATTATCCCAAAAAAGCCCTGATTATGATGATCAATAGTTATCCCAGACAGCCCTGGTTATGATGATCAATAGTTATCCCAGACAGCCCTGATGATTGATTGATGATCAATAGTTATCCCAGAGAGCCCTGTGATGATGATGATTATCAAAGTATCCCAGACAGCCCTGATTATGATCAATAGTTATCCCGGGACAGCCCTGTGTGATGATGTGATGATGATGAGAAATAGTTATCCCGACAGACCTGATTATGATGATAATAGTTTTCCCAGACAGACCTGATTATGATGATCAATAGTTATCCCAACAGCCCTGATTTTATGATCAATAGTTATCCCAGACAGCCCTGATGATGATGATGATGATGATCAATAGTTATCCCAGACACCTGATTATGATGATCAATAGTTATCCCAGCAGCCCTGATTATGATGATCATAGTTATCCTAGACACCCCTGATGTTTGATGATGATGATATCAATAGTTATCCCAACAGCCCTGTTATGATGATCAATAGTTATCCCAGACAGCCCTGATATGATGATAAATAGTTATCCAGACACCCCTTTGATTTTTGAATGATCATAGTATCCCCAGACAGCCTGATTATGTGATCAATAGTTATCCCAGACAGCCCTGATTATGATTGATCAATAGTTATCCTAGACAGCCCATGATGATAAATATGAGATAATCAATAGTTTTCCAGACAGCCCTGATGATGATGATAAATAGTTATCCCAGACAGCCCTGATTTATGAATCAAATAGTTATCCAGACAGCCCTGTTTATGAATCAATATTATCCCAGACAGCCCTGATTATGATGATCAATAGTTATCCCAGACAGCCCTGATATATGATTGATCAATATTTTATTCCTAGAAAAGCCCTGATGATGATGAATGATGAAGGTTTTGATGATCAATAGTTTCCCAGACAGCCCTGATTAATGATGAGCAATAGTTATTCCCAGGAAACAGCCCGGATGATGATATGATGATGATCAATAGTTATCCCAGACAGCCCTGATTATGATGATCATATTATCCCAGACGCCCTGTTATGATGATAAATAGTTATCCCCGACAGCCCTGATTTGATGATCAATAGTTATCCCAGACACCCCTGATTTGATGATCAATAGTTATCCCAGACAGCCCTGATTATATGATAAATAGTTATCCTAGACAGCCCTGATGATGATGATGATGATGATGATCAATAGTTTTAAAGACAGCCCTGAGGATGATGATCAATGTTATTCCAGACAGCCCTGATTATGATGATCAATAGTTATCCCAGACAGGCCCTGATTATGATGATCAATAGTTTCCCAGACAGCCCTGATTAGATGATCAATAGTTTACCCCCACGACCCTGATTATGATGATCAATAGTTATCCCAGACATCCCTGATTATGATGATCAATAGTTATCCCAACAGCCCTGATTATGATGATCAATAGTTATCCTAGACAGCCCTGATGATGATGATGATGATCAATAGTTTTCCCAGACAGCCCTGATGATGATGATCAATAGTTATCCCAGACAGCCCTGATATGATATCAATATTATCCCAGACAGCCCTGATTATGATGATCAATAGTTATCCCAGACAGCCCTGATTATGATGATCATAGTTATCCCCAGACAGCCCTTTTTAAATGATGATCAATAGTTACCCAGACAGCCCTGTTTATGATGATAATAGTTATCCCAGACGGCCCTGATTATGATGATCAATAGTTACACAGCAGCCCTGGTTATGATGATCAATAGTTATCCCAACACCCCTGATGATGAGGGTAAATAGTTATCCCAGACACCCTGATTATGATGATCAATAATTATCCCAGGCACCCTGATTATGATGATCAATAGTTATCCCAGACAGCCCTGATTATGATGACAATAGTTATTCCAGCCCGCCCTGATTATGATGATCAATAGTTATCCAGACACCCCTGATGATGATGATCAATATTTTATCCCAGACAGCCTGATTATGATGATCAATAGTTTTCCCAGACCCCTGATTATGATCTTTATGATGATCAATAGTTTTCCCAGACAGCCCTGATGATGATGATGATGATGACCCAAATTATCCCAGACAGCCCTGATTATGATATCAATATTATCCCAGACAGCCCTGATGATGATGATCAATAGTTATCCCAGACAGCCCTGATTATGATGATCAATAGTTATCCCAGACAGCCCTGATTATGATGATCAATAGTTATCACAGACAGCCCTGGTTATGATGATCAATAGTTATCCCAGACAGCCCTGATTATGATGATCAATAGTTATCCAGACAGCCCTGATGAGGGATGATCAATATTTTATCCCAGACAGCCCTGATTATGATAATCAATATTATCCCAGAAAAGCCCTGTTTATGATGATCAATAGTTATCCCAGACAGCCCTGATTAGATGATCAATTTATCCCAGACAGCCCTGATGATGATGATCAATATTTTATCCCAGAACAGCCCTGATTATGATGATCAATAGTTTTTCCCAGAAAAGCCCTGATTATGATCATTATGATGATCAATAGTTTTCCCAGCAGCCCTGATGATGATGTTTATGATAAATAGTTATCCCAACAGCCCTGATGAATGATCAATAGTTATCCCAGACAGCCCTGATTATGATGATTATGAGATCAATAGTTTTCCCAGACAGCCCTGATGATGATTATGATGATCAATAGTTATCCCAGACAGCCCTGATTGATGATGATGATGATGATGATCAATAGTTATCCCAGACAGCCCTGATTATGATGATCAATAGTTATCCCAGACAGCCCTGATTATGATGATCAATAGTTATCCCAGACAGCCCTGATTATGATGATCAATAGTTATCCCAGACAGCCCTGATGATGATGATGATGATGATCAATAGTTATCCCAGACAGCCCTGATGATGATGATGATGATCAATAGTTATCCCAGACAGCCCTGATTATGATGATCAATAGTTATCCCAGACAGCCCTGATGATGATGATCAATAGTTATCCCAGACAGCCCTGATTATGATGATCAATAGTTATCCCAGACAGCCCTGATGATGATGATCAACAGTTATCCCAGACAGCCCTGATTATGATGATCAATAGTTATCCCAGACAGCCCTGATTATGATGATCAATAGTTATCCAGACAGCCCTGATTATGATGATCAATAGTTATCGAGATCCCGGATCAATAGTTATCAGCAGCCTGATTATGATGATCAATAGTTATCCCAGACAGCCCTGATTATGATGATCAATAGTTATCCCAGACAGCCCTGATGATGATGATGATGATCAATAGTTATCCCAGACAGCCCTGATTATGATGATCAATAGTTATCCCAGACAGCCCTGATTATGATGATCAATAGTTATCCCAGACAGCCCTGATTATGATGATCAATAGTTATCCCAGACAGCCCTGGTTATGATGATTATATTGTACTCCTGAGTGCATCGCAGTGCTAACTGTGCCACTAGAGATCCTGGTTCGAATCCAGGCTCTGTCGCCGCCGGCCGCGACCGGGAGACTCATGGGCGGCGCACAATTGGCCCAGCGTCGTCCAGGGTAGGGGAGGGAATGGCCGGCAGGGATGTAGCTCAGTTGATAGAGCATGGCGTTTGCAACGCCAGGGTTGTGGGTTCGATTCCCACGGGGGGCCAGTATAAAAAAAATATGTATTCACTAACTGTAAGTCGCTCTGGATAAGAGCGTCTGCTAAATGACTAAAATGTAAATGTAATGATCAATAGCTATTCCTATAGTGAGTTTTTCAGTGTGGCACACTTGTAAAGTACAGGTAAGTCAGGTGTTCAGTACAGGTAAGTCAGGTGTTCAGTACCGGTAAGTCAGGTGTTCAGTACCGGTAAGTCAGGTGTTCAGTACAGGTAAGTCAGGTGTTCAGTACAGGTAAGTCAGGTGTTCAGTACCGGTAAGTCAGGTGTTCAGTACAGGTAAGTCAGGTGTTCAGTACAGGTAAGTCAGGTGTTCAGTACCGGTAAGTCAGGTGTTCAGTCCAGGTAAGTCAGGTGTTCAGTACCGGTAAGTCAGTTGTTCAGTACCGGTAAATCAGGTGTTCAGTACAGGTAAGTCAGGTGTTCAGTACCGGTAAGTCAGTTGTTCAGTACCGGTAAGTCAGGTGTTCAGTACCGGTAAGTCAGGTGTTCAGTACCGGTAAGTCAGGTGTTCAGTACCGGTAAGTCAGTTGTTCAGTACCGGTAAATCAGGTGTTCAGTACCGGTAAATCAGGTGTTCAGTACAGGTAAGTCAGGTGTTCAGTACCGGTAAATCAGGTGTTCAGTACAGGTAGGTCAGCCTCTATATCCTCAAGGACACACAGAGCTGTCTTCAACAGCTGTTCTTATCTGGGATTGGTCCAATAATCGAGTAGTCATTCAGGTGTTAATGTTGTTGAACCCTGCTATAAACCAAACCAATAAACCCTAACTATAACCCTAACCCTGCTATGATCCTATCCAATAAACCGTAACCATAACCCTAACCCTGATTTAAACCTATCCAATAAACTCTAACCATAACCCTAACTCTGTTATGAACCTAAATCCTAATCCTGCTATAAATTTAAACCCTAACCCTAACCCTGCTGTAAACCTAAACCATAAACCCTAACTTTGTGATTATGTATTTTGTAATTGACAGAACTGTTGTCTTTATGCCTCTGGGACCAACTCGTAAACCCGAAGGATAGCAGTGTCATAATCTGAACTCTGGTCAAGAGATAAAGTGGCGTCCATTTTCTGAGCCTTTCCTACAAGAACACTCTGGAGGAGCAGTGACCAAATACCTCATGGCCATATTAGGGATGTGGCAATCTGCTCAAACAGAGTCAAATATACATCCACCTCCTTTTGGTTGAAAGGCGGTAGAATCCAGCTGTTCCGACCAAGATCCAACTCTGTTGAGGGTGCAGGACGGCCTGACCTGATCTATCTCACGTTCTCTTTCCCTGTGCTCCAGCTCTAATGTCTATTGTTCCCATTTTAACTTTAGTTCCACCTCTCTCTGTTGCACGTCTATGGGGTGTACTCGCTCTTAAATATCTTCTGTGCCAGCACAGGTGAAACGCTTTCTGACTAACGAGATGACAAGCCAGCACAGGTGAAACGCTTTCTGACTAACGAGATGACAAGCCAGCACAGGTGAAACGCTTTCTGACTAACGAGATGACAAGCCAGCACAGGTGTAACACATACTGACTGACAAGGGGACACCAATCGGTGCGCCCAACGTGCTAACATCCAACCTCGAAATATAAATGGAAGACTGTTAACCCAGGCAGACTGTTAACATTTTTTACATTTTAGTCATTTAGCAGACGCTCTTATCCAGAGCGACTTACAGTTAGTGAATACATTTTTTTATTTTATACTGGCCCCCCGTGGGAATCGAACCCACAACCCTGGCGTTGCAAACGCCATGCTCTATCAACTGAGCTACATCCCTGCCGGCCATTCCCTCCCCTACCCTGGACGCGCTGGGCCAATTGTGCGCCGCCCATGAGTCTCCCGGTCGCAGCCGGCTGCGACAGAGCCTGGATTCGAACCAGGATCTCTAGTGGCACAGTTAGCACTGCGATGCAGTGCCTTAGACCACTGCGCCACCCAGGCAGACTGTTAGACCAGGCAGACTGTTAACCCAGGCAGACTGGTAACCCAGGCAGACTGTTAACCCAGGCAGACTGTTAGACCAGGCAGACTGTTAGACCAGGCAGACTGTTAACCCAGGCAGACTGTTAACCCAGGCAGACTGTTAGACCAGGCAGACTGTTAGACCAGGCAGACTGTTAACCCAGGCAGACTGTTAACCCAGGCAGACTGTTAACCCAGGCAGACTGTTAGACCAGGCAGACTGTTAGACCAGGCAGACTGTTAGACCAGGCAGACTGTTAACCCAGGCAGACTGTTAACCCAGGCAGACTGTTAACCCAGGCAGACTGTTAGACCAGGCAGACTGTTAACCCAGGCAGACTGTTAGACCAGGCAGACTGTTAACCCAGGCAGACTGTTAGACCCCTCTACTCTACTGATCTCCCCAGTCCAAATATAGGATGAGGTAGCAGGCTGATTAAGATAAAGGGACTCCATAGAGGAGGCATTCAGCCAACGGACCACAGTGAGGCTGGGTTACAAGGCTAAACTCCGCTACTCTACAGCCAGACCATACGGCCAGGCCTCCCAGACTGTCATTGAGATACAGGGTCTCCTTAGATCCAGTTCTCTATAGGCTGTAGTAGTTTGAGCATTAAGAGACTGATAGACTAAAACTAGAACACACTGGGGAGAGGCCTGTTCCAAGAGCACCGACGCACGCATACTGGAGAGAAGCCACACAGCTGCTTCACCCGTCGCAAGTACCTGGATGATCACATAGGCAGAAAGCATGGGTCTTTAGAGCAGATTAATGAACAGGTGGATGAACAATGAGAAATGAGTTTTTAGGTGTTGTGACTTCATGTATGTAACTTGTAATATAAATATTGAAGATCAGGCAAAGCTGGATTGTTGCCTAGCAGTTTCTCGGGCCCCGTGTAGCTCAGTTGGTAGAGCATGGCGCTTGCAACGCCAGGGTTGTGGGTTTGTTTCCCACGGGGGGCCAGTATGAAAATATGCCTACTAAGGTTG
>LR778267.1:52251820-52289951 GCA_902810595.1 Coregonus sp. 'balchen' | reverse complement strand
TTGATTGTGAGCCCGCAAGCGATAGACCTGAAGGAGTGGTGACCCATTTTGTTGGTTGTTTTGTCGTAGTTGTGCCTAGGGGGGCATATTTGGGAGGGATTGCTGTCACCTTCAGGTAGGTGTTTGTCCCCCTGTGTGCTGAGATTGTCAGGTTCTTGTCCAGTTCTGGCATTTAGGTCGCCACAGACTAGTACATGTCCCTGGGCCTGGAAATGGTTGATCTCCCCCTCTAGGATGGAGAAGCTGTCAATGTTAAAGTACGGGGATTCTATTGGGGAGATATAGGTAGCACACAGTAGGACATTTTTCTCTGTTGAGATCATTTCCTTTATAATTTCTAGCCAGATTTTTTAATTTAATAGAGTGGGTTAGGTCTGCTCTATACCAAATTAGCATACCCTCTGAGTCCCTTCCCTGTTTCACACCTGGTAGTTTGGTTGATGGGACTACCAGCTCTCTGTAACCTAGAGGGCAACCAGTGAGTCCATCTCCTCAATACCATGTTAGCATACCCCCTGGGACTACCAGCTCTCTGTAACCTAGAGGGCAACCAGTGGGTCCATCTCGTCTATACCATGTTAGCATACCCCCTGGGACTACCAGCTCTCTGTAACCTAGAGGGCAACCAGTGGGTCCGTCTCCTCTATACCATGTTTCTTGTAGGGTGACAATCTCTGTATGAAGTCCAGGTTCCTGCTCTTTAGGCCAAAGGCAGATGACCTCAGGCCTTGTATATTCCAGGATGAGATAGTGAAAGCTTTGTGTTCCATAGTGTCTAGTGTTGTTTTCGTGTGGTTTAGTCCCGGACCATTACAGTAGGTGTGAGCAGAGCATGTTGAGCATCTGATACATACCTCTTAGGTCGCAGGATGGGGGTGTAGTAGTGGGGGTTGGGCCTGTTGCTCTGCTCACGGCCTGGGGCATATGTGCGGCTGTCATGTTGAGGTCCTTGCTGAAAGGACGGGAGGCATGGAGGGGGCAGAAGGGGAATAGGTCCCATCTGGGGGGACCTATATGTGACTAGTTTCAGAAAACTAGACGTTTGTCGTGGATCACTACTTCACAGGAGAGCCATTTGAATGTAAACTTTTTTTTTTAATCAAAATTATTTATTTGGCAGAAATGCCTTCTGGAACATGTGAACTTTCATATGCCTTAATAACAAACTTGTATGCCATCTGTAAATACGAAAACAAAAAACTAATTACGAGCCTAGCTGGTTAAGCCACAGAAAAAGTCAGCAACCTTCCCACATGCTGAGAGAGTTCGGATTGGGCTGCCATATAGAAGGATTCTGTCTATTTGAGCTGGTCAGTATGTGTAGGTAATCCTGTGTAGGTAATACTGTGTAGGTAATTCTGTGTAGGTAATACTGTGTAGGTAATACTGTGTAGGTAATACTGTGTAGGTAATACTGTGTAGGTAATAAACGGCTTGTATCTTGTAGTGAAGCTTCATAGGTGTTGCTCTCCAATTTGTGGAGGATCGAGTTTTGAAATCAGTGGAATTAGAGTATGATAGCTAAAGAGATGGAGAAAATACCTGTCTCCGGATTACATCTTCAAACGAAGGGCAACCATGGCATCCGTGACAGGGAGACGCGTCCATCATGCATGGTGTATATGGGTAAGATAGTATTGCTAGCTACATTTTCAGATATTACGCGTTTCTAATTTTGACAGAAAGTGGTTTTATTTCAAGTTAAAGTCTACTGTTAGCTAGCTAGCTAACGTTAGCTGGCTGGCTCGCTAGCTAACGTTATGTGTATGATGTTATTATTTGTATCTCAGAGCAGTTTGCATTGCTAGTTATAGCCTAATGTTAGCTAGCTAACAATGAACCTGGTTGGTGTGCTACCAGCAGATTCATGCAGGGTAGTAACGTCATGAGTGGGCACTATGGTTAATTGTTTAACTAGCTAATGTTAGCTGGCTGGCTCGCTAGCTAACATTACGTGACATGGATGATCTTACACATTGTTTAAATAGCTAGGCTAATTGTTTATCTAGCTAGCTACAGTGAGGGAAAAAAGTATTTGATCCCCTGCTGATTTTGTACATTTGCACACTGACAAATAAATGATCAGTCTACAATTTTAATGGTAGGTTTATTTGAACAGTGAGAGACAGAATAACAACAAAAAAATACAGAAAAACGCATGTCAAAAATGTTAGAAATTGATTTGCATTTTAATGAGGGAAATAAGTATTTGACCCCCTCTCAATCAGAAAGGTTTCTGGCTCCCAGGTGTCTTTTATACAGGTAACGAGCTGAGATTAGGAGCACACTCTTAAAGGGAGTGCTCCTAATCTCAGCTTGTTACCTGTATAAAAGACACCTGTCCACAGAAGCAATCAATCGATCAGATTCCAAACTCTCCACGATGGCCAAGACCAAAGAGCTCTCCAAGGATGTCAGGGACAAGATTGTAGACCTACACAAGGCTGGAATGGGCTACACGACCATCGCCAAGCAGCTTGGTGAGAAGGTGACAACAGTTGGTGCGATTATTCGCATATGGAAGAAACACAAAATAACTATCAATCTCCCACGGCCTGGGGCTCCATGCAAGATCTCACCTCGTGGAGTTGCAATGATCATGAGAATGCACTACGCCATGAAGGACTGAAATTCTGCAGCGCCCGCAAGGTCCCCCTGCTCAAGAAAGCACATATACAGGCCCGTCTGAAGTTTGCCAATGAACATCTGAATGATTCAGAGGAGAACTGGGTGAAAGTGTTGTGGTCAGATGAGAGCAAAATGGAGCTCTTTGGCATCAACTCAACTCGCCGTGTTTGGAGGAGGAGGAATGCTGCCTATGACCCCAAGAACACCATCCCCACCGTCAAACATGGATGTGGAAACATTATGCTTTGGCGGTGTTTTTCTGCTAAGGGGACAGGACAACTTCACCGCATCAAAGGGACAATGGACGGGGCCATGTACCGTCAAATCTTGGGTGAGAACCTCCTTCCCTCAGCCAGGGCATTGAAAATGGGTCGTGGATGGGTATTCCAGCATGACAATGACCCAAAACACACTGCCAAGGCAACAAAGGAGTGGCTCAAGAAGAAGCACATTAAGGTCCTGGAGTGGCCTAGCCAGTCTCCAGACCTTAATCCCATATAACATTTGTGGAGGGAGCTGAAGGTTCGAGTTGCCAAACGTCAGGCTCGAAACCTTAATGACTTGGAGAAGATCTGCAAAGAGGAGTGGGACAAAATCCCTCCTGAGATGTGTGCAAACCTGGTGGCCAACTACAAGAAACGTCTGACCTCTGTGATTGCCAACAAGGGTTTTGCCACCAAGTGCAAAGTCATATTTTGCAGAGGATTCAAATACTTATTTACCTCATTAAAATGCAAATCAATTTATAACATTTTTGATATGCGTTTTTCAGTTTTTTGTTGTTGTTGTTATTCTGTCACTCACTGTTCAAATAAAGCTACCATTAAAATTATAGACTGATCATGTCTTTGTCAGTGGGCAAACGTACAAAATCAGCAGGGGATCAAATACTTTTTTCCCTCACTGTATATGTCTTAACAAAAGACTCCACTATGCAAGTAACCATTTTGGGTGTGTTCGTAAATTCAGTCTGAGTATGCCAGAGTGCAGAATAACTGATGAATTTACGAACGCACAACACCCGTTGAATATGGCCGGCAAAAAAACGTAATTAAATTGTTGCAGCAGAGCTGGTTAGGCTTTTTTCATGTTATCCAGAGGTAAACAATAAACAATAATCCAAATTTTGTGTCTGAAAGTAAATAGCAAGCTATCCAATGTTAGCCAGTTAGCTTGGGTGCTTGACTGCCGTTTTGCGGTCAGAACGCTCGGATGAACCCTACTCATCAGCCAGAGCATCAAGTGTGTGCTCTGAACACTCCGAGAGCAAAACAAGATGGGTGGGGCTAAAGATTAAGAGGGTGTGAACGATGCTGAATGGGTCTGGACAAAGAAGAGCTCTTCACTAGGTATCAAAACATTCAAAGGCAATTTTCTCAAAAGTGAGATTACAAGTTTATCAACTTTCAAAGCAGAATTACTTTCCCATTGTTCTCTTAAATGTAGTGTATGATATACCATTTTGTAGCTCTGTGTCTCTGCTTATATCAACAGTAAAAAACACCATTTCAAATTTTGCTCCATAAGACCGAATCAAGGCGGACGGTCACATATAGGGTGTGGTCAGGGTTTGTTTAGGTGGGGTCTTGGCTGGTTGGGGTGTGGCATGTAGAGTGCATTCGGAAAGTATTCAGACCCCTTGACTTTTTCCAAATTTTCTTACGTTACAACCTTATTCTAAAATTGATTACATTGTTTTTTCCCCTCATCAATCTACACACAATACCCCAGAATGACAAAGCAAAGACAGGTTTTTAGAAATGTGTATACATTTTTAAAAAAGAAAAAAATAAACTGAAATATAATTTTACATAAGTATTCAGACCATTTACTCAGAACTTTATTGAAGCACCTTTGGCAGTGATTATAACCAGGTGAAGCTGGTTGAGAGAATGCCAATAGTGTGCAAAGCTGTCATAAAGGCAAAGGGTGGCTACTTTGAAGAATCTCAAATATAAAATATATTTTGATTTGTTTAACACTTTTTTGGTTACTACATGATTCCATATGTGTTATTTCATAGTTTTGATGTCTTCACTATTATTCTACAATGTACAAAATAGTAAAAATAAAGAAAAACCCCGGAATGAGTAGGTGTGTCCAAACCTTTGACTGGTACTGTAACCTCAAGTATTCTTGGGTATGACTCTACAAGCTTGGCAAACCTGTATTTGGGGAGTTTCTCCCATTCTTCCCTGCAGATCCTCTCAAGCTCTGTCAGGTTAGATGGGGAACATCGCTGCACAGCTATTTTCAGGTCTCTCCAGAGATGTTAGATCGGTTTCAAGTCCGGGCTCAGAGACTTGTCCCGAAGCCACTCCTGCGTTGTCTTGGCTGTGTGCTTAGGGTCATTGTCCTGTTAGAAGGTGAACCTTCGCCCCAGTCTGAGTTCCTGAGAACTCTGGATCAGGTTTTCATCAAGGATCTCTCTGTACTTTGCTCCGTTCATCTTTCCCTCAATCCTGACTAGTCTCCCTGTCACGGCCGCAGACTAATATCCCCACAGCATGATGCTGCCACCACCATTCTTCACCGTATGGATGGAGCCAGGTTTCCTCCAGATGTGACGCTTGGCATTCAGGCCAAAGAGTTCAATCTTGGTTTCATCAGACCAGAGAATCTTGTTTCTCATGGTCTGATTGTCCTTTAGGTGCCTTTTGGCAAACTCCAAGCAGGCTGTCATGTGCCTTTTACTGAGGAGTGGCTTCCGTCTGGCCACTCTACCATAAAGTCCTGATTGGTGGAGTGCTGCAGAGATGGTTGTCCTTCTGGAAGGTTCTCCCATCTCCACAGAGGAACTCTGGAGCTCTGTCAGAGCGAGCATCGGGTTCTTGGTCACCTCCTTGGCCAAGGACTTTCCCCCCCGATTGCTCAGTTTGGCTGGGCATCCAGAGAGTCTTGGTGGTTCAAAACTTCTTCCATTTAAGAATGATGGAGGCCACTGTGTTCTGGGGACCTTCAATGCTGCAGACATGTTTTAGTACCCTTCCCCAGATCAGTGCCTTGACATAATCCTGTCTCTGAACTCTACAGACAATTCCTTCGACCTCATGGCTTGATTTTAGCTCTGACATGCACTGTCAACTCCAATAAATTGAATTTGCCTCTGGTGGACACCAATCAAGTTGTAGAAACATCTCAAGGATAATCAATGATAACAGTATGCACCTGAGCTCAATTTCGAGTCTCATAGCAAAGGGTCTGAATTCTTATGTAAATAAGGTATTTCTGTTTTTATTTGAAATACATTTGCTAAAATTTCTAAAAACCTGTTTTCGCTTTAGTGCTTTGACATTATGGGGTATTGTGTGTAGATTGATGAGGATTATTATTTTTTTTTAGATCAATTTTAGAATAAGGCTGTGACGTAACAAAATGTGGAAAAAGGGAATCAATCAATCAATCACGTTTTTTATAAAGCCCTTTTTACATCAGCAGATGTCACAAAGTGCTATACAGAAACTCAGCCTAAAACCCCAAACAGCAGCAATGCAGATGTAGAAGCACGGTGGCTAGGAAAAACTCGCTAGAAAGGCAGGAACCTAGGAAGAAACCTAGAGAGGAACCAGGCTCTGAGGGGTGGCCAGTCCCCTTCTGGCTGTGCCGGGTGGAGATTATAACAGTACATGGCCATTAAGGCCAGATTTCTCTCCAAGATGTTCAAACGTTCATAGATGACCAGCAGGGTCAAATAATAATCACAGTGGTTGTAGAGGTTGCAACAGGTCAGTACATCAGGAGTAAATGTCACTTGGCTTTTCATAGCCGGGCATTTAGAGGTTGAAATAGCAGGTGCGGTAGAGAGAGAGAGTTTAAAACAGCAGGTCTGGGACAAGGTAGCACGTCCGGTGAACAGGTCAGGGTTCAATAGCTGCAGGCAGAAGAGTGGAAACTGGAGCAGCAGTACGACCAGGTGGACTGGGGACAGCCAGGAGTCATCAGGCCAGGTAGTCCTGAGGCATGGTCCTAGGGCTCAGGTCCTCCGGGATGGGAGGGAGAGAGGACCAGGTGGACTGGGGACAGCCAGGAGTCATCAGGCCAGGTAGTCCTGAGGCATGGTCCTAGGGCTCAGGTCCTCCGGGATGGGAGGGAGAGAGGACCAGGTGGACTGGGGACAGCCAGGAGTCATCAGGCCAGGTAGTCCTGAGGCATGGTCCTAGGGCTCAGGTCCTCCGGGATGGGAGGGAGAGAGGGAGAGGTCTGAATACTTTCCGAATGCACTGTAAGTCTGATCTATACCAAATTAGCATACCCCCTGAGACTCTTCCCTGTTTCACACCTGGTAGTTTGGTGGATGGGACTACCAGCTCTCTGTAACCGAAAGGGCAACCAGTGGGTCCATCTCTTCTATACCATATTTCTTGTAGGATGACAATGTTTGTATTTCTGATTTATTTTGTGAAGTCCAGGTTCCTGCTCTTTAGGCCAAAGGCAGGTGACCTCAGACCTTGTATATCCAGGATGTAAAAGCTTTGTGTTCCATAGTGTCTGGTGGTGTTGTTCTTGTGGTTTAGACCCGGACCATTACAGTAGCTGTGAGCATCTGATACATACCTCCCTCCCTCTACCCAATCCTCTCCCCACCTCTCTCTCTCTCTCTCTCTCTCCCTCTCCTCTCTCTCCTTCCCGCTCTCTCTCATCTCTCTCTCTCTCAGCGTCCTCCTCTCCTCGCACCGCTCCTCTCTCTCTCTCTCCCCTCGTCTCCTCCTACTCTCCCCTTTTTTTTTCCCCTCTCTTCCTCTCCTCGCCCCTCTCTCCCTCTCCACTCCCCCTCTCGTCCTTCTCTTCCCCCCTCCCCTCCTCTCCCCCCCCTCTCCCCCCTCTTCCCCCCTTCCTCTATTCCCCCCCCTTTCTCTTTTTTCCCCTCTCCCCCCCTTCCCCCCCCCTTTTCTCTCTCCCCCCCTCTCTCCCTTTTTTTCCCCCCCTTCCTCTCCTTCTTCTCCCCCCTCCTCTCCTCTCCTCCCCCCCTCTCTCCTCTCTTTCCCCCCCCTCCCCTTTTCCCTCTCCCCCCCACTCTCCTTTTTCCTCCCCACCTCTCTCCTCTCCCCTCTCTCTTTTCCCCCCTCTTTTCCCCTTTTCCCTTCCTTCACTTTATCCATCGTGTGTGGATTTGTTTTTCGGGGTCCATCCCTGAAAAAAAGCCTTTACTTAAATAATCAAGCCTTTATATAAATCAATTCTTTATTAAATGACACATGAAGAACTCAATCATATGATGTATTTACATTGTATCTTGAGTAATTTCCTATGGTGTTGCCAAGGCTTGCAGCTCAGAGCCACCACAGACAGCAGACCTGCAGCAGGGCAGAGCGGCTTAACACTATATTGAAGACTAAAATATGTATTTAATCTTTAGATATTACACAAGGTCATTTTTACTTACCATCACCTGGTATTAAAACAGATAGTTACAGTTATTGGAGAGACTTATGAAATGCAGTTGAGTGAAATCTAAATGAAATTAGTCCTCTTTAAGAAATGGTTTTAATCAATGAGAGGGGCTGGGGAGGAGAGAGGAGAGAGGACTGGCGACCAGGGAGAGTAGGGAGGAGAGGAGACAGAGTAGGCTTAGTCCTGCAGGGTAACCCTAACCCTCCACCACTACACAGATGAACAGGATATATAAGGTTATTATACATTATTTAAATAAAGGACCAGAGAAGATTAAGTCTTATTCTGTCCCTTGTCCCCTCCTCAGACAAAGGATGCATCCCATCTCTCTATAAAGTGTGCTACTTTTGAATAGTGCCCATAGGGAAGTAGTGCACTATATAGTGAGTGGAATAGGGTCCAATTTGAGAAGCAGATTGAGAGACTGGAGTGTCCAGATTGCTCTGTTTAAACACGGTATTAAAAAGTGTTGTTAGTCACCTCTCTGTGTATTAAACACTGTGTATTATTAAACCTCTCAGTTTATTACAGTCAAAACTGTACGTTGCTCTGGCACCCCAATGGTGGAACAAGCTCCATCATGATGCCAGGACAGCGGAGTCACTGACCACCTTCCGGAGACACTTGAAACCCTACCTCTTTAAGGAATACCCACCCCCTACCCCACCACCACCACAAAAAAAAAAAAATATATATATATATATATATCAAACAAATTAAAATTAAAAATATACTCTGAAAATTAAAAAAAATGTGTCAAGTGGTTTTCCCACTGGCTATCATAAGGTGAATGCACCAATTTGTAAGTCTCTCTGGATAAGAGTGTCTGCTAAATGATGTAAATGTAAATGTAAATTAAACACTGTGTATTATTAAACCTCTCTGTGTATTGAACAATGTTTATTAAACCTATTTGTGTATTATTATTATTAGTCATTCATCCACCTCTGGCCTGCTGGCCACCCTACCTCTGGCCTGCTGGCCACCCTACCTCTGGCCTGCTGGCTCCCCTTCCTCTGCGGAAGCACAGTTCCCGCTCAGCCGAGTCAAAACTGTTCGCTGCTCTGGCACCCCAATGGTGGAACAAGCTCCCTCACGACGCCCGGACAGCGGAGTCACTCAACACCTTCCGGAGACACTTGAAACCCCACCTCTTTAAGAAATACCTGGGATATGATAAAAGTAATCCTTCTACCCTCCCCCCCACTTTTTAGATTTTTTAAAAATATTTTTTTATATACAGTGAGGGAAAAAAGTATTTGATCCCCTGCTGATTTTGTACGTTTGCCCACTGACAAAGACATGATCAGTCTATAGTTTTAATGGTAGGTTTATTTGAACAGTGAGAGACAGAATAACAACAAAAAAATCCAGAAAAATGCATGTCAAAAATGTTATAAAATGATTTGCATTTTAATGAGGGAAATAAGTATTTGACCCCTCTGCAAAACATAACTTAGTACTTGGTGGCAAAACCCTTGTTGGCAATCACAGAGGTCAGACGTTTCTTGTAGTTGGCCACCAGGTTTGCACACATCTCAGGAGGGATTTTGTCCCACTCCTCTTTGCAGATCTTCTCCAAGTCATTAAGGTTTCGAGGCTGACGTTTGGCAACTCGAACCTTCATCTCCCTCCACAGATTTTCTATGGGATTAAGGTCTGGAGACTGGCTAGGCCACTCCAGGACCTTAATGTGCTTCTTCTTGAGCCACTTCTTTGTTCCCTTGGCCGTGTGTTTTGGGTCATTGTCATGCTGGAATACCCATCCACGACCCATTTTCAATGCCCTGGCTGAGGGAAGGAGGTTCTCACCCAAGATTTGACGGTACATGGCCCCGTCCATCGTCCCTTTGATGCGGTGAAGTTGTCCTGTCCCCTTAGCAGAAAAACACCCCCAAAGCATAATGTTTCCACCTCCATGTTTGACGGTGGGGATGGTGTTCTTGGGGTCATAGGCAGCAATCCTCCTCCTCCAAACACGGCGAGTTGAGTTGATGCCAAAGAGCTCGATTTTGGTCTCATCTGACCACAACACTTTCACCCAGTTCTCCTCTGAATCATTCAGATGTTCATTGGCAAACTTCAGAAGGGCCTGTATATGTGCTTTCTTGAGCAGGGGGACCTTGCGGGCGCTGCAGAATTCCAGTCCTTCATGGCGTAGTGTGTTACCAATTGTTTTCTTGGTGACTATGGTCCCAGCTGCCTTGAGATCATTGACAAGATCCTCCCGTGTAGTTCTGGGCTGATTCCTCACTGTTCTCATGATCATTGCAACTCCACAAGGTGAGATCTTGCATGGAGCCCCAGGCCGAGGGAGATTGACAGTTATTTTGTGTTTTCTTCCATTTGCGAATAATCGCACCAACTTTTGTCACCTTCTCACCAAGCTGCTTGGCGATGGTCTTGTAGCCCATTCCAGCCTTGTGTAGGTCTACAATCTTGTCCCTGACATCCTTGGAGAGCTCTTTGGTCTTGGCCATGGTGGAGAGTTCGGAATCTGATTGATTGATTGCTTCTGTGGACACGTGTCTTTTATACAGGTAACAAGCTGAGATTAGGAGCACTCCCTTTAAAAGTGTGCTCCTAATCTCAGCTCGTTACCTCTATAAAAGACACCTGGGAGCCAGAAATCGTTCTGATTGAGAGGGGGTCAAATACTTATTTCCCTCATTAAAATGCAAATCAATGTATAAAATTTTTGACATGCGTTTTTCTGGATGTTTTTGTTGTTATTCTGTCTCTCACTGTTCAAATAAACCTACCAATAAAATTATAGACTGATAATTTCTTTGTCAATGGGCAAACGTACAAAATCAGCAGTGGATCAAACACGTTTTTCCCTCACTGTAAATGTAAAATCTGAAAAGGCTTTTAATAAAGTACGACTAGAATGTATATATAAATGCCTTTAATGTCTTATACAATGGGTTAAAGTTATGTGTAGTAACCATTGGTGTAAAATAGTATCTAATGGCTACTTCTCAGAAATTATTAAACTGTCAAGAAAAGGTTGTCCACTATCGGCACATCTATTTATTATGACCATTGAAATCAAATTAAATCAAATCAAATTATATTTGTTACATGCGCCAAATACAACAGGTGTAGACCAAAGATAACCCTGAAGGAGCTGCAAAGCTCCACGGTGGAGATTGGAGTATCTGTCCATAGGACCACTTTAAGCCGTACACTCCACAGAGCTGGGCTTTACGGAAGAGTGGCCAGAAAAAAGCCATTGCTTAAAGAAAAAAATAAACAAACACGTTTGGTGTTTGCCAAAAGGCATGTGGGAGACTCCCCAAAAATATGGAAGAAGGTACTCTGGTCAGATGAGACTAAAATTGAGCTTTTTGTCCATCAAGGAAAACGCCATGTCTGGCATAAACCCAACACCTCTCATCACCCCGAGAACACCATCCCCACAGTGAAGCATGGTGGTGGCAGCATCATGCTGTGGGGATGTTTTTCATCGGCAGGGACTGGGAAACTGGTCAGAATTGAAGGAATGATGGATGGCGCTAAATACAGGGAAATTCTTGAGAGAAACCTGTTTCAGACATCCAGAGATTTGAGACTGGGAAGGAGGTTCAACTTCCAGCAGGACAATGACCCTAAGCATACTGCTAAAGCAACACTCAAGTGGTTTAAAGGGACACATTTAAATGTCTTGGAATGTCCTAGTCAAAGCCCAGACCTCAATCCAATTGAGAATCTGTGGAATGACTTAAAGATTGCTGTACACCAGCGGAACCCATCCAACTTGAAGGAGCTGGAGCAGTTTTGACTTGAAGAATGGGGAAAAATCCCAGTGGCTAGATGTACCAAGCTTTTTGCTGCAAAAGGTGGCTCTACAAAGTATTGACTTTGAGGGGATGAATAGTTTTGCACGCTCAAGTTTTCAGTTTTTTTTGTCTTATTTCTTGTTTGTTACACATAAATATATATTTTGCATCTTCAAAGTGGTAGGCATGTTGTGTAAATCAAATGATACAAACCCCCCAAAAATCCATTTTATTTACAGGTTGTAAGGCAACAGAATATGAAAAATGCCAAGGGGGGTGAATACTTTCGCAAGCCACTGTAACAAAGAATTAAAGAGCAACAAAAAAAAAAACAGTAGCGAGGCTGTATACAGGGAGTAGTCTGAGTAGCCATTTGATTAGATGTTCAGGAGTCTTATGGCTTGGGGGTAGAAGCTGTTAAGAAGCCTTTTGGATCTAGACTTGGCACTCCGGTACCGCTTGCCGTGCGGTAGCAGAGAGAAGAGTCTATGACTAGGGTGGCTGGAGTCTTTGGCAATTTCTAGGTTCTTCCTCTGACACCGCCTGGTATAGAGGTCCTGGATGCCAGGAAGCTTGGCCTCAGTGATGTACTGGGTCATACGCACTACCCTCTGTATTGCCTTGCGGTCGCAGGCCGAGTAGTTGCCAAACCAGGCGGTGATGCAACCAGTCAGGATGCTCTTGATGGTGCAGCTGTATAACTTTTTGAGGATCTGAGGACCCATGCCAAATCCTTTCAGTCTCCTGAGGGGGAATAGGCATTGTTGTACCCTCTTCACAACTGTCTTGGTGTGTTTGGACCATGACAGTTCGTTGGTGATGTTGACACCAAGGAACTTGAAGCTCTCAACCTGTTCCACTACAGCCCCGTCGATGAGAATGGGGGCGTGCTCAGTCCTCTTTCTTTCCCTGTAGTCCACGTTCATCTCCATTGTCTTGGTTACGTTGAGGGAGAAGTTGTTAACCTGTCACCACATTGCAAGGTCTCTGACCTCCTCCCTATAGGCTGTCTCATCGTTGTCGGTGATCAGGCCTACTACTGTTGTGTTGTCGGAAAACTTAATGATGGTGTTGGAGTCATGCTTGCCATGCAGTCATGAGTGAACAGGGAGTACAGGAGGGGACTGAGCACGCACCCCTGAGGGGTCCCCGTGTTGAGGATCAGCGTGGCAGATGTGTTGTTACCTACCCTTACCACCTGGGGGCGGCCCGTCAGGAAGTCCAGGATCCAGTTGCAGAGGGAGGTGTTTAGTCCCAGGGTCCTTAGCTTAGTGATGAGCTTTGTGGGCACTATGGTGTTGAACGCTGAGCTGTAGTCAATGAATAGCATTCTCAGGTGGGTGTTTCTTTTGTCCAGGTGGGAAAGGGCAGTGTGGAGTGCAATAGAGATTGTGTCATCTGTGGATCTGTTGGGCCGGTATGCAAATTGGAGTGGGACTAATTTTTCTGGGATAATAGTGTTGATGTGAGCCATGACCAGCCTTTCAAAGCACTTCATGGCTACAGACATGAGTGCTATGGGTCAGTAGTCATTTAGGCAGGTTACCTTGGTGTTCTTGGGAACAGGACTATGGTGGTCTGCTTGAAACATGTTGGTATTACAGACTAGGTCAGGGACAGGTTGAAAATGTCATTGAAAACACTTGCCAGTTGGTCAGCGCATGCTCGGAGTACACGTCCTGGTAATCCGTCTGGCCCTGCGGCCTTGTGAATGTTGACCTATTTAAAGGTCTTACTCACATCGGCTACGGAGAGCGTGATCACACAGTTGTCCGGAACAGCTGGTGCTCTCATGCATGCTTCAGTGTTGCTTGCCTCGAAGCGCGCATATAAGTTATTTAGCTTGTCTGGTAGGCTCGTGTTACTGGGCAGCTTGTGGCTGTGTTTACCTTTGTAGTCTGTAATAGTTTGCAAGCCCTGCCACATCCAACGAGCGTTGGAGCCGGTGTAGTAGGATTCAATCTTAGTCCTGTATTGACTCTTTGCCTGTTTGATGGTTCGTCGGAGGGCATAGCGGAGGGCATTGAAATGTTAGCTATTCAAATCAGATCCAACAATAATATCAAGGGGCTAGAAGTCCATGGATTAAAAACAAAAGTGTGATTGTACACTGATGATTCATGTTTACTTTTAAATAATACCTCTCTGGATTATATTCAAATTATGATAAGTGTACTATAGTATGTATTGGATCACAAAAAATTCCATATTTTACATTACCGTGTAGTTTACCAATAAAATGGTCTTACAGAGAAGTGGACATATTCGGTATTCATATCCCTAAAGAAAGAAATGATCTCACTACAATATATTTTAATAGAAAGTTAGCAAAAATAAGATAAGACTTTCTATTAACATTTATTGTAGTGAGATCATTTCTTTCTTTCGGGATATGAATACCGAGTGTGTCGACTTCACCGTCTATCACATGTCTATTTGTGGAAAAATCACCCTGATTAACTCTTTAGTCATGTCCCAGTTTACCTATTTGCTTATGGCCTTGCCTACACCTAGCGACTTGTTTTTTAAATTATATGATCAAAAAATATTCAATTTTATTTGGAACGGCAAGCCAGACAAAATTAAACGGGCCTATTTATATAATTAATATGAATTCGGAGGGCAGAAATTATTAAATATTAAAGCATTAGACCTATCACTAAAAGCTTCAGTCATACAAAAGTTATACTTAAATACGTACTGGTTCTCTAGCAGATTAGTAAGAATGTCTCACCCCATGTTAAAGAATGGCCTTTTCCCCTTGATTCAGATTACATCTTCTCACTTTCGGTTAGTTGAAAATAAAATCTCCAAAATATTGCTATTTTTATAACAAGCTATAGAAAGCTGGTTGCAATTTCAGTTTAATCCACGAGAAAAGACAGAACAAATATTACAACAAATATTATGGTTAACCTCAAATATACAAATTGATAAAAACTATTATTTTTGGAGATATTATTTTTTAAATGTTATAATCTTTGTAAATTATATCATAAATAGGACTGGTAAAGTTATGTCACACATGCAGCTAACAAAAATATATGGAAATGTCTGCTCTACCCAAAATTACAACCAACTAATTGCAGCATTACCGCAAAAATGGAAGAGGAAAGTGTAAGGGGGAGAAAGTAAGGAACTTGTCTGTCGGCCGCATTAAATAACATAATTGGTTAAAGAAAATTGTGATAACTAATAAACTATACCAGTTTAATTTCAGGACGAAAAAATTGACAGCTGTGCCATATAGATTGCAAAATAGCTGGGAAGAGATTTTCGATGTACCGATTCCATGGCACATGGTTTATGAACTGATACACAAAACAACACCGGATTCAAAACTTTTCAATGTAAATTATACAAAATTCTTGCAACCAATAGAATGTTATATACATGGGGGATAGAACCATCCCAGCTCTGCAGATTTTGCTGTGAAGAGACAGAATCATTAGATCATTTGTTTTGGTACTGTCCATATGTAGCTTGTTTTTGGTCGCAGGTTCAGGAATGGCTGAAGCATTGCAACATTTACCTGGAGCTAACTCTGCAAATAGCACTGCTGGGTGATTTGAAAACAATATTTTTTACAATCTTTAGAAACTGAGAATATAAATAACTTGTTGTCATATTCAAGTTAAATCCATTAAATATAAATAAAGATACAGTGGGGAGAACAAGTATTTGATACACTGCCGATTTTGCAGGTTTTCCTTCTTACAAAGCATGTAGAGGTCTGTAATTTTTATCATAGGTACACTTCAACTGTGAGAGACGGAATCTAAAACAAAAATCCAGAAAATCACATTGTATGATTTTTAAGTAATTAATTTGAATTTTATTGCATGACATAAGTATTTGATCACCTACCAACCAGTAAGAATTCCGGCTCTCACAGACCTGTTAGTTTTTCTTTAAGAAGCCCTCCTGTTCTCCACTCATTACCTGTATTAACTGCACCTGTTTGAACTCGTTACCTGTATAAAAGACACCTGTCCACACACTCAATCAAACAGACTCCAACCTCTCCACAATGGCCAAGACCAGAGAGCTGTGTAAGGACATCAGGGATAAAATTGTAGACCTGCACAAGGCTGGGATGGGTTACAGGACAATAGGCAAGCAGCTTGGTGAGAAGGCAACAACTGTTGGCGCAATTATTAGAAAATGGAAGAAGTTCAACATGACGGTCAATCACCCTTGGTCTGGGGCTCCATGCAAGATCTCACCTCATGGGGTATCAATGATCATGAGGAAGGTGAGGGATCAGCCCAGAACTACACGGCAGGACCTGGTCAATGACCTGAAGAGAGCTGGGACCACAGTCTCAAAGAAAACCGTTAGTAACACACTACGCCGTCATGGATTAAAATCCTGCAGCGCACGCAAGGTCCCCCTGCTCAAGCCAGCGCATGTCCAGGCCCATCTGAAGTTTGCCAATGACCATCTGGATGATCCAGAGGAGGAATGGGAGAAGGTTATGTGGTCTGATGAGACAAAAATAGAGCTTTTTGGTCTAAACTCCACTCGCCGTGTTTGGAGGAAGAAGAAGGAGGAGTACAACCCCAAGAACACCATCCCAACCGTGAAGCATGGAGGTGGAAACATCATTCTTTGGGGATGCTTTTATGCAAAGGGGACAGGACGACTGCACCGTATTGAGGGGAGGATGGATGGGGCCATGTATCGCGAGATCTTGGCCAACAACCTCCTTCCCTCAGTAAGAGCTTTGAAGATGGGTCGTGGCTGGGTCTTCCAGCATGACAACGACCCGAAACACACAGCCAGGGCAACTAAGGAGTGGCTCCGTAAGAAGCATCTCAAGGTCCTGGAGTGGCCTAGCCAGTCTCCAGACCTGAACCCAATAGAAAATCTTTGGAGGGAGCTGAAAGTCCGTATTGCCCAGCGACAGCCCCGAAACCTGAAGGATCTGGAGAAGGTCTGTATGGAGGAGTGGGCCAAAATCCCTGCTGCAGTGTGTGCAAACCTGGTCAAGACCTACAGGAAACGTATGATCTCAGTAATTGCAAACAAAGGTTTCTGTACCAAATATTAAGTTCTGCTTTTATGATGTATCAAATACTTATGTCATGCAATAAAATTCAAATGAATTACTTAAAAATCATACAATGTGATTTTCTGGATTTTTGTTTTAGATTCCGTCTCTCACAGTTGAAGTGTACCTATGATAAAAATTACAGACCTCTACATGCTTTGTAAGTAGGAAAACCTGCAAAATCGGCAGTGTGTCATGGATTCTGCCAAGGCTGCTCCTCCTCCTAGTTCGGGCAGGCTTCGGCGTTCGTCGTCCCCGGAGTACTAGCTGCCACCGTTGAATGTTTCTATGTTTGATTGCTTTTGTCTGTCTATTACACCTGTGTCCGTTTGTGTCTGATTACGTGTTCTATAAGTTGCCTGTTTTGTATTGGTTAGGTTGTGTGTTGTTTTTCGCCTGTCCGTTGTGCTGCGTGTTTTTCTTCCGTTTTGTTGTTTTATTGTTTTACGCATAGTCTGCGTAATCGCTCGCCTCTGTTTTGTTTGAGGCCGTTCATTGTATCTTTGCCTTGTGGTTTCACGAGTAAACTTTGTTGGACTAAGCTTCGGTGTCCTGCGCCTGACTCCCACACCACATACACCTCAGCCTTGACACAGTGTATCAAATACTTGTTCTCCCCACTGTATATATAAATATAGAACGGTGGAAAAGTGTACAATAAGGGTTGATCAACAGTCCTATAAATCCACCCTAATACCCACTAATCATGGAACTGTATGACAATGGTCCCGTTATCTTGAACAGTGCACCAGACTCCAGTTTTAAACTGCTATGTGTGGTCTGATTTCTATAATGATTCAAATAGGCTACATGTCCTAAATAATTGCACAATGTTAACGTAATATGATCCACTAATGCTACAACCCTCAGTAACAACTACGGACGTGACAGAGGAAAGAAAGGGAAACGGAACGGAATGGATTTATGAAAATTGTAAGCTACAAATTGAAGAAAACGAACACTAGAGTGACAGTTATAGATGTATGTGGGTATTACGGATGGTGGCTCCCGATAGTGGCTAATATTTAACATGATACAAATTGTAAAATAAAACTGAGAAAAGCCCGGGCATATCATTAAAACATTCTAAAGTGCAAACGTCAACTCGGCAGTTTCAGCCCAACAGAAGCCTATAGCTTAGGTCTCCAAATTTCATCCACGCAAATTAAAACGGCACAGCCATTTATAGCCTAATTCACTGTGGATCAGGGGCCGCAATACATGTCATGTTGATCTGATTTTCAGTTTGCTTCCATATGGCTGGTTTCACATTCATTTCCAGGGATCATAAGAAAAAGTCATCTAAAACAATTACTGTGTGTATTTACAATCCCCTTCTCCAAATGGATTGCTCATTTACCTAGCTCTTATCAATAGCTCTTATCAATTTATAAATTACAGTGCATGGAGAATTATGTTATTTCTATTGGAAAAAATAATGTAGATGCTTTTCCCACTTGGAACGTAAAGGTGATGGAATTAAGAGGGAACTAAGTCAAGGTCAGAATTCGACATATCTGTAGACACACCTCCTCCACACCTTCATTAATACAGTGTATCTGTAGACACACCTCCACCACACCTTCATTAATACAGTGTATCTGTAGACACACCTCCACCACACCTTCATTAATACAGTGTATCTGTAGACACACCTCCACCACACCTTCATTAATACAGTGTATCTGTAGACACACCTCCACCACACCTCCATTAATACAGTGTATCTGTAGACACACCTCTGCCACACCTTCATTTGTTCAATCAAGGTCAGAATACGCATAGAGAGAAAGTGCATAAAATGGGAATTACATTCTAGTTAAGCTTTACTCAGGTACAGACTGAGAGCACCACCTCTCTGTCAGCATCTCTCCTCTCTCTAAGTGTACAGACTGAGAGCACTACCTCTCTGTCAGCATCTCTCCTCTCTCTAAGTGTACAGACTGAGAGCATACTCCGTGTCAGCATCTCTCCTTCTCAGTGTCAGACGAGGCACCACCTCTGTCAGCTGTTTCGCATCTCTTCCCTAGTGATCAGCTGAAGACACTCTCTTACCTGTTGTATCAATCCCCTTCTCAGTGTAAATGGAGCACTACCTTGTCAGCTCTTAATCATCTCCTTTCAATAATTACAGCTGAGAGCAATTCATTCTTTTCTAATGTAAACTGAGAGCACTCTTGTCCCATCTCTGCTTCTAAGTGTACAGATGAGGACTATCCTCTTCACCTGTCTGTCACACTCTCTCCCCTCTAAGTGTACAGACTGAGACACACCTCCCACCCTTCTTCTGTCGTAGCACACTCCCCTCTCTCTATTATACAGACTGTAGACACCACCTCGTCAGCCTGTGTCAGCATCTTCTCTCTCTAAGTGTACACTGAGAGCACACCTCCTTCACCTCTGTAATTCTTCTCTCTATTTACAGACTGAGCACCACCTCCCTGTCAGCATTCTCCTTCTCAAGTGTCAGACTGAAGCACGCATCTCTGTAGCATCATCTCCCTCTCTAAGTTACAGACTGAGAGCACCACTACATTCTAGCATCTAACCTTCTCTAAGTTACAGACTGAGAGCACCACCTCCTGTCAGCATCTCTACCTCTCTCTAAGTGTACAGACTGAGAGCACCACCTCCTGTCAGCATCTCTCCTCTCTCTAAGTGTACAGACTGAGAGCACACATCTCTGTCAGCATCTCTCCTCTCTCTAAGTGTACAGACTGAGAGCACCACCTCTCTGTCAGCATCTCACTCTTCCTCTCTTAAGTGTACAGACTGAGAGCACCACCTCTCTGTCAGCCTGTCTGTCAGCATCTCTCCTCTCTCTAAGTGTACAGACTGAGAGCACACCTCTCTGTCAGCCTGTCTGTCAGCATCTCTCCTCTCTCTAAGTGTACAGACTGAGAGCACACCCTCTGCAGCCTTCTGTCAGCATCTCTCCTCTCTCTAAGTTACAGACTGAGAGCACCACCTCCTGTCAGCATCTCTCCCTCTCTCTAAGTGTACAGACTGAGAGCACTACCTTCTGTCAGCTGTCTGTCAGCATCTCTCCTCTCTCTAAGTGTACAGACTGAGAGCACCACCTCTCTGTCAGCCTGTCTGTCAGCATCTCTCCTCTCTCTAAGTGTACAGACTGAGAGCAACCACCTCTCTGTCAGCCTGTCAGCATCTCTCCTCTCTCTAAGTGTACAGACTGAGAGCACCACCTCTCTGTTCAGCCTGTCTGTCAGCATCTCTCCTCTCTCTAAGTTTACAGACTGAGAGCACCACCTCCCTGTCAGCATCTCTCCTCTCGATAAGTGTACAACGAATAGAGGCACCACCTCTCTGTCAGCATCTCTCCTCTCTCTAAGTGTACAGACTGAGAGCACTACCTCTCTGTCAGCCTGTCTGGTCAGCATCTCTCCTCTCTCTAAGTGTACAGACTGAGAGCACCACCTCTCTGTCAGCCTGTCTGTCAGCATCTCTCCTCTCTCTAAGTGTACAGACTGAGAGCACCACCTCTCTGTCAGCCTGTCTGTCAGCTCTCTCCTCCTCTAAGTGTACAGACTGAGAGCACTACCTCTCTGGTCAGCCTGTCTGTCAGCATCTCTCCTCTCTCTAAGTTTACAGACTGAGAGCACCACCCTCCCTGTCAGCATCTCTCCTCTCTCTAAGTGTACAGACTGAGAGCACCACGTCTCTGTCAGCATCTCTCCTCTCTCTAAGTGTACAGACTGAGAGCACCACCTCTCTGTCAGCATCTCACATCCTCTCTCTAAGTGTACAGACTGAGAGCACCACCTCCTGTCAGCACTCACTCCTCAAGTGTACAGACTGAGAGCCACTCTGTCTCTCTCCTCTCTCTAAGTTACAGACTGAGAGCACCACATCTCTGTCAGCATCTCTCCTCTCTCTAAGTGTACAGACTGAGAGCACCACCTCTCTGTCAGCATCTCTCCTCTCTCTAAGTGTACAGACTGAGAGCACTACCTCTCTGTCAGCCTGTCTGTCAGCATCTCTCCTCTCTCTAAGTGTACAGACTGAGAGCACCACCTCTCTGTCAGCCTGTCTGTCAGCATCTCTCCTCTCTCTAAGTGTACAGACTGAGAGCACTACCTCTCTGTCAGCCTGTCTGTCAGCATCTCTCCTCTCTCTAAGTTTACAGACTGAGAGCACCACCTCCCTGTCAGCATCTCTCCTCTCTCTAAGTGTACAGACTGAGAGCACCACCTCTCTGTCAGCATCTCTCCTCTCTCTAAGTGTACAGACTGAGAGCACTACCTCTCTGTCAGCCTGTCTGTCAGCATCTCTCCTCTCTCTAAGTGTACAGACTGAGAGCACCACCTCTCTGTCAGCCTGTCAGCATCTCTCCTCTCTCTAAGTGTACAGACTGAGAGCACCACCTCTCTGTCAGCCTGTCTGTCAGCATCTCTCCTCTCTCTAAGTTTACAGACTGAGAGCACCAACTCCCTGTCAGCATCTCTCCTCTCTCTAAGTGTACAGACTGAGAGCACCACGTCTCTGTCAGCATCTCTCCTCTCTCTAAGTGTACAGACTGAGAGCACCACCTCTCTGTCAGCATCTCACCTCTCTCTAAGTTTACAGACTGAGAGCACCACCTCCCTGTCAGCATCTCACCTCTCTCTAAGTGTACAGACTGAGAGCACCACCTCCCTGTCAGCATCTCTCCTCTCTCTAAGTGTACAGACTGAGAGCACCACATCTCTGTCAGCATCTCACCTCTCTCTAAGTGTACAGACTGAGAGCACCATATCTCTGTCAGCATCTCACCTCTCTCTAAGTGTACAGACTGAGAGCACCACCTCCCTGTCAGCATCTCTCCTCTCTCTAAGTGTACAGACTGAGAGCACCACATCTCTGTCAGCATCTCTCCTCTCTCTAAGTGTACAGACTGAGAGTTCCACCTCTGTCAGCATCTCACCTCTCTCTAAGTGTACAGACTGAGAGCACCACCTCTCTGTCAGCCTGTCTGTCAGCATCTCACCTCTCTCTAAGTGCATCATGTATATAATGCTCAGGTCTAAACCTCCAGTCAGAAGTTTGGACACACCTACTCATTCAAGGGTTTTTCTTTAGTTTTTACTATTTTTTACATTGTAGAATAATAGTGAAGACATCAAAACTATGAAATAACACATATGGAATCATGTAGTAACCAAAGAAGTGTTAAACAAATCAAAATATATGTTATATTTGAGATTCTTCAAATAGCCACCCTTTGCCTTGATGACAGCTTTGCACACTCTTGGTATTCTCTCAACCAGCTTCATGAGGTAATCACCTGGAATGCAATACAATTAACAGGAGTGCCTTCTTAGAAGTTAATTTGTCTTTCCTTATTAATGCGTTTGAGCCCATCAGTTGTGTTGTGACAAGGTAGGGGGGGTATACAGAAGATAGCCCTATTTGGTGAAAGACCAAGTCCATATTATGGCAAGAACAGCTCAAATAAGCAAAGAGAAACAACAGTTCATCATTACTTTAAGACATGAAGGTCAGTCAATAAGGAACATTTCAAGAACATTGAACGTTTCTTAAAATGCAGTCGCAAAAACCATCAAGCACTATGATGAAACTGTCTCTCATGAGGACAGCCACAGGAAAGGAAGACCCAGAGTTACCTCTGCCGCAGAGGATAAGTTCATTAGAGTTTCCAGCCTCAGAAATTGTAGCCCAAATAAATGCTTCACAGAGTTCAAGTAACAGACACATCTCAACACCAACTGTACTGTGGTTCTCTGTAGCTCAATTGGTAGAGCATGGTGCTTGTAACGCCAGGGTAGTGGGTTCGATCCCCGGGACCACCCATACGTAAAAATGTATGCGCACATGACTGTAAGTCGCTTTGGATAAAAGCGTCTGCTAAATGGCATATTATTATTATTACAGAGGGGACTGTGTGAATCAAGCCTTCCTGGTCGAATCGTTGCAAAGAAACCACTACTAAAGGACACCAATAATAAGAAGAGACCTGCTTGGGCCAAGAAACACAAGCAATGGACATTAGACTGGTGGAAATGTGTCCTTTGGTCTGGGGTCCAAATTTGAGATTCTTGGTTCAAACCGCCTTGTCTTTTTGAGACACGGTGTGGGTGAACGGATGATCTCCAAATGTGTAGTTCCCACCGTAAAGCATGGAGGAGGAGGTGTTATGGTGAGGGGGTGCTTTGCTGGTGACACTGTCTGTAATTTATTTAGAATTCAAGGCACACTTAACCAGCATGGCTACCACAGCATTCTGCAGCGATACGCCATCCCATCTGGTTTGGGCTTAGTGGGACTATCATTTGTTTTTCAACAGGACAATGACCCAACACACCTCCAGGCTGTGTAAGGCTATTTTACCAAGAAGGAGAGTGATGGAGTGCTGCATCAGATGACCTGGCCTCCACAATCCCCCGACCTCAACCCAATTGAAATGGATTGGGATGAGTCGGACCGCAGAGTGAAGGGAAAGCAGCCAACAATTGCTCAGCATATGTGGGAACTCCTTCAAGACTATTGGAAAAGTATTCCAGGTGAAGCTGGTTGAGAGAATACCAAGAGTATGCAAAGCTGTCATCATGGCAAAGGGTGGCTATTTGAAGAATCTCAAATAGTCCGTATGTGTTATTTCATAGTTTTGATGTCTTCACTATTATTCTACAATGTAAAAAATAGTAAAAATAAAGAAAAACCCTTGAATGAGTAGGTGTGTCCAAACTTTTGACTGGTACTGTAATTAGAGGGGAAATTAACGGAGTGGAGACAGACAGAAGGTGTGCATCGAGACAGGCATGGCTCCTACTGGTCCCCCTGGGGATCCTGACTGATCCAACATGGCTACTACTGGTCCCCCTGGGGATCCTGACTGATCCAACATGGCTCCTACTGGTCCCCCTGGGGATCCTGACTGATCCAACATGGCTACTACTGGTCCCCCTGGGGATCCTGACTGATCCAACATGGCTACTACTGGTCCCCCTGGGGATCCTGACTGATCCAACATGGCTACTACTGGTCCCCCTGGGGGATCCTGACTGATCCAACATGGCTACTACTGGTCCCCCTGGGGATCCTGACCGATCCAACATGGCTACTACTGGTCCCCCTGGGGATCCTGACTGATCCAACATGGCTACTGGTCCCCCTGGGATCCCTGACTGATCCACATGGCTACTGGTCCCCCTGGGGATCCTGACTGATCCAACATGGCTACTGGTCCCCCTGGGGATCCTGACTGATCCAACATGGCTACTACTGGTCCCCCTGGGGATCCTGACTGATCCAACATGGCTACTACTGGTCCCCCTGGGGATCCTGACTGATCCAACATGGCTACTACTGGTCCCCCTGGGGATCCTGACTGATCCAACATGGCTACTACTGGTCCCCCTGGGGATCCTGACTGATCCAACATGGCTACTGGTCCCCCTGGGGATCCTGACTGATCCAACATGGCTACTGGTCCCCCTGGGGATCCTGACTGATCCAACATGGCTACTGGTCCCCCTGGGGATCCTGACTGATCCAACATGGCTACTACTGGTCCCCCTGGGGATCCTGACTGATCCAACATGGCTACTACTGGTCCCCTGGGGATCCTGACTGATCCAACATGGCTACTGGTCCCCTGGGGATCCTGACTGATCCAACATGGCTACTGGTCCCCCTGGGGATCCTGACTGATCCAACATGGCTACTGGTCCCAGACCCGGCACCAGGATAAAGTGACTAAATGGGCAGTTGGAATTGGGGAGTGGGCACAATTTTGGGTGTTCTTGCATTGGAATTATATTGAATTCTGCTTTAATCACGCTATACCACAATAAACATAAAGCTCAAATGCAGAGACTCTGAGACAGTTGAGTGCTTTTGAAGTGACAGGTTGGCACGAAATCTGTAGCCTTTCCCCCCTGCGCTGTATCAGCAGAATGGACAGTGTACTACACACTACAGCAAGGCTTTTTTGGTAATAAATAATGGCCACCAGATAGATAGATAGATAGGGTAATTACCAAAATAATGCAAACTAAATGCTGAAAGTAGTAGCCTAGTTATTCATGCATGCAAACAAAATGACTGAATAGCAGTTTGGCTTGGAATACCAACACAACTGAGAATGCGAAGGAATGAATGTGAACAGAACAAAACAGCGGTACCAAGTGGCTGTAAACTTAAAGCCGTCACCACCTTCAGCAGCCCTGTAGCCTTGAGTCGTACTTCTGTGTTGGACGAATGTGTGCATTTGATGTCAGAGAGGAACTTCACAATGCTGACACAGCTTTTAACAACTACTGACACAGTAACCAGGTGTCCCCTTCTCCTTTGGCTTTGTTTGGGAACTTTGGCGACGCACATTTCTGATATCCATCGTGGCAGTGGCAAATTAGCTGGTTTCTACAGCTAGCTAAGAAGCTAACTGAACTCTGTAGTGGTGGGGAGTGAGGCAGAGTCGAGTGAAGCAACTTCAACAGTAATCTTGACCCCGCCTTTATAAATCCAAATAAAATATTACAGCCGGAGGCATATCACGTTATTTATTGTTTTATTATTGATTTATCTATGTGTATTCTGACCTTGAACTTCAACATGAGAACAGCATGTTATTGAACATGCTATTCACCTGCTATTCGTTTGGGGTGGAGATTGAACAAATGAAGGTGTGGCGGAGGTGTGTCTTGACTTAATTCCCTAATAATTCCAACACCTTTACACACTAGACCATGGATAACGTCTAGCAAACCTACTGGTTCCAAGTGGAAAAAGCTTCTACTGAATTTTGTCTGATAGAAATAACAGCATTCTCCATGCACTGTAATTTACAACTTGATAAGAGCTATTGATAAGAGCTGGGTAAATGAGTAATGTGTTTGGATAAGGAGTTTGTAAATATAAATGACACTTGTTTTAGATCTATTTTACCTTATAATCGATGGAGTCCAATGTGAAACCAGTCATATGGCAGTAAACTGAAGTATATCATCATATCAATTTTTTAACAGTAATGTTTATGATATGCTGTGCCATTACGCAGAATTGAAGTTGTATGGCATTTTAACTTGCAGGGACAGGCACACTCGGGTGTCTGAATGGTAGGCTCCCCGACTTTCTCTGTTTCCTATTTCTATCATGTTAAATACTAGCCACTGTCAGTATGGGCCGTCAGTAGGCAAAATAACCACAAATATTAAACTGCCAATTTACTGTTAGTTCCCTTCAGTTGGTATAGCCTACATTATCATTCCATTTAATTACATTAGTTCCTTCAGTTGGTATAGACTACATTATCATTATGTTTAATTAAATTGTTAGTTCCCTTCAGTTGGAGTATAGCCTACATTATCATTCCATTTGATTACACTGTTAGTTCCCTTCAGTTGGTATAGCCTACATTATCATTCCATTTGATTACACTGTTAGTTCCCTTCAGTTGGTATAGCCTACATTATCATTCCATTTAATTACATTAGTTCCTTCAGTTGGTATAGACTACATTATCATTCTGTTTAATTACATTGTTAGTTCCCTTCAGTTGGAGTATAGCCTACATTATCATTCCATTTAAATACACTGTTAGTTCCCTTCAGTTGGTATAGCCTACATTATCATTCCATTTAATTACACTGTTAGTTCATTCAGTTGGTATAGCCTACATTATCATTCCGTTTAATTACATTGTTAGTTCCTTCAGTTGGTATAGCCTACATTATCATTCCATTTAATTACACTGTTAGTTCCCTTCAGTTGGTATAGCCTACTGTCACACCCTGGCTCTGGGACTCTATATGTTGAGCCAGGGTGTGGATAGTCTATATGTTGTATTTCTGTGTTGGCCAGAGTGGTTCCCAATCAGAGGCAACGAGTGTCAGCTGTGGCGGGTTGTCTCTGATTGGGAGCCATATTTATAGAGGCTATTTTCCCACAAATGTTGTGGGATCTTGTTTCAAGTCTGTTTATGTTCGACCGTGAACTGTCACGCATCGTTTGTGGTTTTGGTCGTGTCTCGAATTAAAGAGTATGTTTGCCTGCAACGCTGCGCCTTGGTCCTCATCTTTGGTAGACGATCGTGACAGAAGATCCCACCTCGACTGGATCAAGCAGCGTGACGAGGAGAGAGGATGGACCTGGGAGGAGATGAGTGTGAGTCTGGCAAGAGGGATGGAGGCCTTGGCCACGGGTAGGAGTGAAGCCCATAAATTTTTTAGGGGGGGGCTAACGCCGTGGACGACGGGGCAGCAGGAGGCCGCCAGGTTACGGGAGTCACTGGTCACCAGGGGGAAGGAGGATGTAGAGGCACGGCGAGAGGTACTGGCGTGTGTTGCCAGTCCGGTCCGGCCTGTTCCTGATCCCCACGTAGGGCCAGTGGTGTGTGTTCCCAGTACGGTCCGGCCTGTTCCTGCCACTCGCACCAAGTCAGTGGTGCGCTTCGTCAGCCCGGCACGGCCCGTTCCTGCTCCCCGCACCAAGTCAGTGGTGCGCGTCGTCAGCCCGGTCCGGCCCATTCCTGCTCCCCGCACCAAGTCAGTGGTGCGTTTCGTCAGCCCAGTCCGGCCTGTTCCTACTCCACGCACCAAGCCAGGGGTGCGCATCGTCAGCCCGGTCCGGCCCGTTCCTACTCCACGCACCAAGCCAGGGGTGCGCATCGTCAGCCCAGTCCGGCCCGTTCCTACTCCACGCACCAAGCCAGGGGTGCGCATCGTCAGCCCGGTCCGGCCCGTTCCTACTCCACGCACCAAGCCAGGGGTGCGCATCGTCAGCCCGGTCCGGCCCGTTCCTACTCCACGTACCAAGCCAGGGGTGCGCATCGTCAGCCTGGTCCGGCCCGTTCCTACTCCACGCACCAAGCCAGGGGTGCGCATCGTCAGCCCGGTCCGGCCCGTTCCTACTCCACGCACCAAGCCAGGGGTGCGCGTCGTCAGTCCCGCACAACCCGTGCCTGGGTCACCGGTGCCTGGTAAGGTACCGGTCAGCTGCTCCACACCGGAGCCTAAGCGGTCCGCTTCAACGATGTCCGGTCCAGCTCCAGCCAGCGGGGCCAGACCGGACCAGGGGCGCCACGGGGGGATGGTGGAAGGGTGGTGGTCAAGCCCGGAGCCGGAACCGCCTCCGAGGAGGAATGCCCACCCAGCCCTCCCCTGGTTTGTGTACGTTTAGGCGCGGTCGCAGTCCGCGCCTTTAGGGGGGGGGGGTACTGTCACACCCTGGCTCTGGGACTCTATATGTTGAGCCAGGGTGTGGATAGTCTATATGTTGTATTTCTGTGTTGGCCAGAGTGGTTCCCAATCAGAGGCAACGAGTGTCAGCTGTGGCGGGTTGTCTCTGATTGGGAGCCATATTTATAGAGGCTATTTTCCCACAAATGTTGTGGGATCTTGTTTCAAGTCTGTTTATGTTCGACCGTGAACTGTCACGCATCGTTTGTGGTTTTGGTCGTGTCTCGAATTAAAGAGTATGTTTGCCTGCAACGCTGCGCCTTGGTCCTCATCTTTGGTAGACGATCGTGACACCTACATTATCATTCCATTTAATTATACTGTTAGTTCCTTCAGTTGGTATAGCCTACATTATCATTCAATTTAATTACATTGTTAGTTCCTTCAGTTGGTATAGCCTACATTATCATTCCATTTCATTACATTAGTTCCTTCAGTTGGTATAACCTACATTATAATTCTGTTTAATTACATTGTTAGTTCCCTTCAGTTGGAGTATAGCCTATATTATCATTCCATTTAATTACACTGTTAGTTCCCTTCAGTTGGTATAGCCTACATTATCATTCAATTTAATTACATTGTTAGTTCCCTTCAGTTGGTATAGCCTACATTATCATTCCATTTGATTACATTAGTTCCTTCAGTTGGTATAGACTACATTATAATTCTGTTTAATTACATTGTTAGTTCCCTTCAGTTGGAGTATAGCCTACATTATCATTCCATTTAATTACACTGTTAGTTCCTTCAGTTGGTATAGCCTACATTATCATTCCATTTAATTACACTGTTAGATCCCTTCAATTAGTATAGCCTACATTATCATTCCATTTAATTACACTGTTAGTTCCTTCTGTTGGTATAGGCTACATTATCATTACATTTAATTACACTGTTAGTTCCTTCAGTTGGTATAGCCTACATTATCATTCCATTTAATTACACTGTTAGATCCCTTCAATTAGTATAGCCTACATTATCATTCCATTTAATTACACTGTTAGTTCATTCAGTTGGTATAGCCTACATTATCATTCCATTTAATTACATTGTTAGTTCATTCAGTTGGTATAGCCTACATTATCATTCCATTTAATTACATTGTTAGTTCCCTTCAGTTGGTATAACCTACATTATCATTCCATTTAATTACACTGTTAGTTCCTTCAGTTGGTATAGCCTACATTATCATTCCATTTAATTACACTGTTAGTTCCCTTCAGTTGGTATAGCCTACATTATCATTGCATTTCATTCCATTGTTTCGTTTACCTTCATCTGCTTCCTCTGTAAACGTCGTCATGGCCTTGTGGTTGTTACTGGGGATCATTAGTAACAGTTGATAATATACAGTATATATATATTTTTTAATGTAGGATAATTAAATTGTTATGGAGCGCAGACCAAGCTATAACAGTTTGAACCCGAAGCATGGTGCTAGACTTGGCCGTGTCATCACACAGTTCCATGGTTAGTTCAGGCAGTAGACGAGGGTATAACCTACTATTGTACTTGATTCTCCCTATTATAATTATATGTACACTAATCTTCCAACATTACTATGTGTTGAAGAACTGAATGTGGCAATTTTCAGATTGAATCAAACCACCGTTTTCTTTCTTACGTGCGTAAAGGCTCTCTAAACCTGTTTTTTTATTGATTCATGAATACTTTCCTAAACCTAAATAATATACTAGATCAGAGTATTTTTTTATCTACCAATTATTGCTGAAACGGAGATGAATATGCATATATTTAGATGACTTTCTTTAATTGATCCCTAATATTCTGAACAGTTCTCTCCATATATAGTAGTTGGTTAAGAAAATGTCATACTAAAAGGTACACCGTATTTAAAAGGATGGCTTAAGATAAATGTACTGAAAACCCTATGATTGAAAACTCCATGAGGAATCTGTTGACCAGCAAGTGAGAGGGTTTTCAGCGGTTTAATTACATTTATTCAGAGCACACAAGCCTCACCTGCACAGTGCGTTACCCGACTGAATAAGTTAAGTCTGAATACCAAATACTGACAAGTGTGTAGGAAAGGTATGCTCAGGAAAGTCTTTATCAGCCCCAGAGAGGAGCAAAAATGCTGCTGTGGTAAAACCAGCACATAAACCTCAGATGTCCCCCCCCCCCCGCCCCCCTGCCCCTCCCTACCTCAGAGCAGAGTGTCTCCCTCTGCCCCCTGCTCCTCCCCTACCCCAGAGCACAGTCTCCCTCTGTCCCCCTCCCTGCCAGAGAGCAGTGTCTCCCTCTGCCCCCTGCTCCTCCCCTACCCCAGAGCAGTGTCTCCCTCTGCCCCCTGCCCCTCCCAACCCCAGAGCAGTGTCTCTCTCTGTCCCCCTCCCTGCCCCAGAGCAGTGTCTCCCTCTGTCCCCCGTACCTCCCTACCCCAGAGCAGTGTCTCTCTCTGTCCCCCTCCCTGCCAGAGAGCACAGTCTCTCTCTGTCCCCCTCCCTGCCCCAGAGCAGTGTCTCCCTCTGTCCCCTGCCCCTCCCTGCCCCAGAGCAGTGTCTCCCTCTGTCCCCCTCCCTGCCCCAGAGCAGTGTCTCCCTCTGTCCCCCTCCCTACCCCAGAGCAGTGTCTCCCTCTGTCCCCCTCCCTGCCCCAGAGCAGTGTCTCTCTCTGTCCCCCTCCCTGCCCCAGAGCAGTGTCTCCCTCTGTCCCCCGCCCCTCCCTGCCCCAGAGCAGTGTCTCCCTCTGTCCCCCTCCCTGCCCCAGAGCAGTGTCTCCCTCTGTCCCCCGCCCCTCCCTGCCCCAGAGCAGTGTGTCTCCCTCTGTCCCCCTCCCTGCCCCAGAGCAGTGTCTCCCTCTGTCCCCCGCCCCTCCCTGCCCCAGAGCAGAGTGTCTGCCTCTGTCCCCCGCCCCTCCCTGCCCCAGAGCAGTGTCTCCCTCTGTCCCCCTCCCTACCCCAGAGCAGTGTCTCCCTCTGTCCCCCGCCCCTCCCTGTCCCAGAGCAGTGTCTCCCTCTGTCCCCCGCCCCTCCCTACCCCAGAGCAGTGTCTCTCTCTGTCCCCCTCCCCTCCCTGCCAGAGAGTAGTGTCTCCCTCTGTCCCCCTCCCCTCCCTGCACCAGAGCAGAGTGTCTCCCTCTGTCCCCCTCCCTACCCCAGAGCAGTGTCTCCATCTGTCCCCTACCCCTCCCTGCCCCAGAGCAGAGTGTCTCCCTCTGTCCCCCGCCCCTCCCTGTCCCAGAGTAGAGTGTCTCCCTCTGTCCCCTGTCCCTCCCTGCCCCAGAGCAGAGTGTCTCCCTCTGTCTCCCGTCCCTCCCTGCCAGAGAGCAGTGTCTCCCTCTGTCCCCCTCCCTGACCCAGAGCACAGTGTCTCCCTCTGTCGCCCTCCCTGCCCCAGAGCAGAGTGTCTCCCTCTGTCCCCCGCCCCTCCCTGCCCCAGAGCAGAGTGTCTCCCTCTGTCCCCCTACCCCTCCCTGCCCCCAGAGCAGTGTCTCCCTCTGTCCCCTACCCCTCCCTGCCCCAGAGCAGAGTGTCTCCCTCTGTCCCCCCGCCCCTCCCTGCCCCAGAGCAGAGTGTCTCCCTCTGTCCCCCTCCCTGCCCCAGAGCAGAGTGTCTCCCTCTGTCCCCCGTCCCTCCCTGCCCCAGAGCAGAGTGTTTCCCTCTGTCCCCCCGCCCCTCCCTGCCCCCAGAGCAGTGTCTCCCTCTGTCCCCTACCCCTCCCTGACCCAGAGCAGAGTGTCTCCCTCTGTCCCCCTACCCCTCCCTGCCCCAGAGCAGAGTGTCTCCCTCTGTCCCCCGCCCCTCCATGCCCCAGATCAGAGTGTCTCCCTCTGTCCCCCTCCCTACCCCAGAGCAGAGTGTCTCCCTCTGTCCCCCGCCCCTCCCTGCCCCAGAGCAGTGTCTCCCTCTGTCCCCCGCCCCTCCCTGCCCCAGATCAGAGTGTCTCCCTCTGTCCCCCGCCCCTCCCTGCCCCAGAGCAGTGTCTCCCTCTGTCCCCCTCCCCTCCCTACCCCAGAGCAGAGTGTCTCCCTCTGTCCCCCTCCCTACCCCAGAGCAGTGTCTCCCTCTGTCCCCCGCCCCTCCCTACCCCAGAGCAGTGTCTCCCTCTGTCCCCCCGCCCCTCCCTACCCCAGAGCAGTGTGTCTCCCTCTGTCCCCCGTCCCTCCCTGTCCCAGAGCAGTGTCTCCCTCTGTCCCCCTCCCCTCCCTGCCCCAGAGCAGTGTCTCCCTCTGTCCCCCTCCCTACCCCAGAGCAGTGTGTCTCCCTCTGTCCCCCGTCCCTCCCTGTCCCAGAGCAGTGTCTCCCTCTGTCCCCCTCCCCTCCCTACCCCAGAGCAGTGTCTCCCTCTGTCCCCCTCCCTGTCCCAGAGCAGTGTCTCCCTCTGTCCCCCTCCCTACCCCAGAGCAGTGTCTCCCTCTGTCCCCCTCCCTGCCCCAGAGCAGTGTGTCTCCCTCTGTCCCCCGCCATACCCCAGAGCAGAGTGTCTCCCTCTGTCCCCCGCCCCTCCCTGCCCCAGAGCAGTGTCTCCCTCTGTCCCCCTCCCTACCCCAGAGCAGTGTCTCCCTCTGTCCCCCGCCCCTCCCTGTCCCAGAGCAGTGTCTCCCTCTGTCCCCCGCCCCTCCCTACCCCAGAGCAGTGTCTTTCTCTGTCCCCCTCCCCTCCCTGCCAGAGAGCAGTGTCTCCCTCTGTCCCCCTCCCCTCCCTGCCCCAGAGCAGTGTCTCCCTCTGTCCCCCGCCCCTCCCTACCCCAGAGCAGAGTGTCTCCCTCTGTCCCCTGTCCCTCCCTGCCCCAGAGCAGAGTGTCTCCCTCTGTCTCCCGTCCCTCCCTGCCAGAGAGCAGTGTCTCCCTCTGTCCCCCTCCCTGACCCAGAGCACAGTGTCTCCCTCTGTCCCCCTCCCTGCCCCAGAGCAGAGTGTCTCCCTCTGTCCCCCGCCCCTCCCTGCCCCAGAGCAGAGTGTCTCCCTCTGTCCCCCTACCCCTCCCTGCCCCCAGAGCAGTGTCTCCCTCTGTCCCCTCCCCCTCCCTGCCCCAGAGCAGAGTGTCTCCCTCTGTCCCCCGCCCCTCCCTTCCCCAGAGCAGAGTGTCTCCCTCTGTCCCCCTCCCTGCCCCAGAGCAGAGTGTCTCCCTCTGTCCCCCGTCCCTCCCTGCCCCAGAGCAGAGTGTCTCCCTCTGTCCCCCGCCCCTCCCTGCCCCCAGAGCAGTGTCTCCCTCTGTCCCCTACCCCTCCCTGACCCAGAGCAGAGTGTCTCCCTCTGTCCCCCTACCCCTCCCTGCCCCAGAGCAGAGTGTCTCCCTCTCCCCCCGCCCCTCCCTGCCCCAGATCAGAGTGTCTCCCTCTGTCCCCCTCCCCACCCCAGAGCAGAGTGTCTCCCTCTGTCCCCCGCCCCTCCCTGCCCCAGAGCAGTGTCTCCCTCTGTCCCCCGCCCCTCCCTGCCCCAGATCAGAGTGTCTCCCTCTGTCCCCCGCCCCTCCCTGCCCCAGAGCAGTGTCTCCCTCTGTCCCCCTCCCCTCCCTACCCCAGAGCAGAGTGTCTCCCTCTGTCCCCCTCCCTACCCCAGAGCAGTGTCTCCCTCTGTCCCCCCGCCCCTCCCTACCCCAGAGCAGTGTCTCCCTCTGTCCCCCTCCCCTCCCTGCACCAGAGCAGTGTCTCCCTCTGTCCCCCGCCCCTCCCTACCCCAGAGCAGTGTGTCTCCCTCTGTCCCCCTCCCCTCCCTGTCCCAGAGCAGTGTCTCCCTCTGTCCCCCTCCCCTCCCTGCCCCAGAGCAGTGTCTCCCTCTGTCCCCCTCCCTACCCCAGAGCAGTGTGTCTCCCTCTGTCCCCCCGTCCCTCCCTGTCCCAGAGCAGTGTCTCCCTCTGTCCCCCTCCCCTCCCTACCCCAGAGCAGTGTCTCCCTCTGTCCCCCTCCCTGTCCCAGAGCAGTGTCTCCCTCTGTCCCCCTCCCTACCCCCAGAGCAGTGTCTCCCTCTGTCCCCCTCCCCTCCCTACCCCAGAGCAGTGTCTTCCTCTGTCCCCCTCCCTGCCCCAGAGCAGTGTGTCTCCCGCTGTCCCCCGCCATACCCCAGAGCAGAGTGTCTCCCTCTGTCCCCCTCCCCTCCCTGCCCCAGAGCAGTGTCTCCCTCTGTCCCCCTCCCTACCCCAGAGCAGTGTCTCCCTCTGTCCCCCCGTCCCTCCCTGTCCCAGAGCAGTGTCTCCCTCTGTCCCCCTCCCCTCCCTACCCCAGAGCAGTGTCTCCCTCTGTCCCCCTCCCTGCCCCAGAGCAGTGTCTCTCTCTGTCCCCCTCCCTGCCCCAGAGCAGTGTCTCCCTCTGTCCCCCGCCCCTCCCTACCCCAGAGCAGTGTCTCCCTCTGTCCCCCTCCCTGCCCCAGAGCAGTGTCTCCCTCTGTCCCCCTCCCTACCCCAGAGCAGTGTCTCCCTCTGTCCCCTACCCCTCCCTGCCCCAGAGCAGTGTGTCTCCCTCTGTCCCCCGCCCCTCCCTACCCCAGAGCAGTGTCTCCCTCTGTCCCCCGCCCCTCCCTACCCCAGAGCAGTGTCTCCCTCTGTCCCCTACCCCTCCCTGCCCCAGAGCAGAGTGTCTCCCTTTGTCCCCTCCCTACCCCAGAGCAGTGTCTCCCTCTGTCCCCCGTCCCTCCCTGCCCCAGAGCAGTGTCTCCCTCTGTCCCCCGCCCCTCCCTGCCCCAGAGCAGTGTCTCCCTCTGTCCCCCGCCCCTCCCTGCCCCAGAGCAGTGTCTCCCTCTGTCCCCCGCCCCTCCCTGCCCCAGAGCAGTGTCTCCCTCTGTCCCCTACCCCTCCCTGCCCCAGAGCAGTGTGTCTCCCTCTGTCCCCCGCCCCTCCCTGCCCCAGAGCAGTGTGTCTCTCTGTCCCCCGCCCCTCCCTGCCCCAGAGCAGTGTGTGTGCCTGCTGACTACAGTGTGCCATAAAGCTGATGGATGGACAGACAGTAGAGCTCGACAGGTGCCCCCCTGACCCAACGGCCCATCTGTGCCAGGCTTTAAGAGCTGCTCCCTGCCCTTTCTTCTGACCCATGCCCTCTTTGGTCGCTGCTGAGTGGAGAAACATGGGTAATGGAACCCCTTAGGGGGGGGCAGTACACATCCTTTTGATGAGCTCATCTGTGTGTTGTGAATACTGTACTCACAACAGGAGGCCTCTCGACAACACTTCATTCTTCAGAGTCAAAGACGATGGGGGGAGGGGGGGGGGGGGTACTAAGCTGACATATCAAATTGTTTTAGATGATCATACTATGGATCATTTAGCTATTTTATTTCGAATTTTAGGGTGCTTTAGGTATACTTTTTTTAAAATAGAAAAATGATTTGATAAAATATTGATTTTGGCCTTTACTAATGTAGCCCATAGAAACACATTGAATAACACGTTCAAAAATGGCAAAAAGGACAGTCAACAAATAAATCATGAGGAACAAGCTTTTGAAGCGTCTGTCCTAAATCTAGGAGATATTTTTAAAAAATCAGGAACTATATATATATATATATATTTTTTTTTTACACATATTTAACCCCTTTTTTTTGGTAGGCACAAAACTACCTTCATACTTCCATTTGTTTTTTAAACCGGTACCGGTTACCTTCAGATGAGTTACGAGACACTTGTGGGGGTTGTAGACCAAAACAGAGAACACCATTGTGTTCGTGAGAGTCTCCCCTTTCCACAGGGGGGTCATATTAGTTTGTATCCCAAACGGTTTGGACGCTACCAAACAGAAGTTGGCATATCAAAGGTACCGACCTGAGACGAGTCTCCTGATACTTGTGGGGGCCATAGAGTAAAACGGTGACCAGCATCGTGTTCGTGTGAGTCTCCCCTTTCCATAGAGTGGTCATAATAGTTTGTAGGTCATGGAGAAGCCTGGCCAGGATATCACTGTACAGTACCTACATATTCCAGATGAAACGTGGTCTGTGTAAACAAATCAAACCATCACATTTATTTTATAAAGCAGTTGACACAAAGTGCTTTACAGATACCCAGGCTACCCTATCAAGAGCCAAGAGCTAAACCTTAATCGAAAACCAGTCGGAAAGTGGCAGAGGAATGTCCTGCTGTTCCTCCAATGTCTCCCTCCTTTTGCTCTGAGCAATTTTCCTTATAATCAAATCAAATCAAATTGTATTGGTCACATGTTCCTAATACAACAGTGAAAAGCTTACTTATGAGCCCATTCCCAACAATGCAGAGTTAAAAAGTAAGCCAAATATTTGCTGAAAGAAAAAGGAAATGTTAACACAATAAAAACAATAACGAGGTTATATACAAGGAGTACCAGTACTGAGTCAATGGGTACCAGGTAATAACATGGTTATATACAGGGAGAACCAGTACCTAGTCTATGTGCAGGGGTACCAGGTAATAACATGGTTATATACAGGGAGTACCAGTACTGAGTCAATGGCCAGGTAATAACATGGCTATATACAGGGAGTACCAGGTAATAACATGGATATATACAAGGAGTACCAGTACTGAGTCAATGTGCAGGGGTACCAGAGTAGCAGAAGTGTTGGTAGTTGAGGTAATATGTACATGTAGGTAGGGGTAAAAGTGACTAGCCAATCAGGATAGATAATAAACAGAGTAGCAGCAGTGTTGGTAGTTGAGGTAATATGTACAGTAGGTAGGGGGTAAAAGTGACTAGTCATCAGGATAGATAATAAACAGAGTAGCAGCAGTGTTGGTAGTTGAGGTAATATGTACATGTAGTAGGGGTAAAAGTGACTAGCCAATCAGGATAGATAATAAACAGAGTAGGCAGCAGTGTTGGTAGTTGAGTATATGTACATGTAGGTAGGGGTAAAAGTGACTAGTCAATCAGGATAGATAATAAACAGAGTAGCAGCAGTGTTGGTAGTTGAGGTAATATGTACCATGTAGGTAGGGGTTAAAGTGACTAGTCAATCAGGATAGATAATAAACATAGTAGCAGCAGTGTTGGTAGTTGAGGTAATATGTACATGTAGGTAGGGGTAAAAGTGACTAGTCAATCAGGATAGATAATAAACAGAGTAGCAGCAGTGTTGGTAGTTGAGGTAATATGTACATGTAGGTAGGGGTAAAAGTGACTAGCCAATCAGGATAGATAATAAACAGAGTAGCAGCAGTGTTGGTAGTTGAGGTAATATGTACATGTAGGTAGGGGTAAAAGTGACTAGTCAATCAGGTAGATATGAACAGGTAGCATCGCAGTGTTGGTAGTTTGAGGTAATAATGTACATGTAGGTAGGGTAAAAGAGACTAGCCATCAGGGATAGATAATACACAGAGTAGTCAGCAGTGTGGTAGTTGAGGTATATGTACAATGTAGGGTAGGGGAAACGTGAACTAGCCAATCAGGATAATCAATAATCAGAGTTAGCAGCAGTGTTTGGTAGTTGAGGTAATATGTACATGTAGGTAGGGGTAAAAGTGACTAGTTCAATCAGGATAGATAATAAACAGAGTAGCAGCAGTGTTGGTAGTTTGGGACGGTAATATGTACAGGTAGGTATGGGGTAAACAGGACTAGCCCAATCAGGAATAGATAATAAACAGAGTAGCAGCAGTGTTGGTAGTTGAGGTAATATGGTACATGTAGGTAGGGGGAAAAGTGACTAGCCAATCAGGATGATAATAAACAGAGTAGCAGCAGTGTTGGTAGTTGAGGTAATTGTACATGGTGGTAGGGGTGAAGTGACTACCAAATCAGGATAGATAATAACACAGGTAGCAGCAGTTTTGGTAGTTGAGGTAATTGTACATGTAGGTAGGGGTAAAGTGCCTGCCAATCAGGATAGATAATAACAGAGAAAGCAGCATGTTGGTAGTTTGAGGAATTGTACATGTAGGTAGGGGTAAAGTGACTCCCCATCAGGATAGATAATAACAGAGTACCCAGCAGTGTTGGTAGTTGAGGTAATTGTCATGTAGGTAGGGTAAAAGTGACTAGGAAATCAGGATAGATATAAACAAGAGGCAGCAGTGTTGGTAGTTGAGGTAATATGTACATGTAGGTAGGGGTAAAAGTGCTAGCCAGTAAAAAAAAAACAGTACCCCGCGTTTGGGTAGTTGGGTATAGTCATGTGGTGGGGAAAAAGTCCTGTAAATCAGGAAAAAAAGGGC
>LR778267.1:52131267-52251720 GCA_902810595.1 Coregonus sp. 'balchen' | reverse complement strand
CCTGCTGGGGACAAAAAAAAAATCGACAAACCGATTACATGAATATAACCTAACTATATAAAACCCTGAATATATAAATCATCTCTACAACACAACAGAAGATGAGAGGTTTTACCTGACTAGAATACAGAGAGCTCACTCAGAGTCAAACAGAACATGATGATGTACTGTATATCTGCTCCTGTTGGTTTAACCCTCTCATGGATTTCCTAGAGGCAGAATGTGTTAACCCTCGCCTGGATACGGAAGAGATTGTGACAATGAGAGAGCTAGAGGTCTTCACGGATCCACCTGTACCCGAATACCCGAGACCTGAACGGGACCCCAGCGTGTCCACAACCAGAATTTTTAATAATGTCACAGGTCTGGGTTTGACCTGATATCATTGTCAGGGGTCTCAGTGTGTGTAATTTTAACTGATTTGTCTGGAAGGGCCCGTCCAGATCTGAACGCGACAGCTGCAGTAGAGAGAGACGTTATAATTTGTGCGGCTGCTCTTTGCTTTTCATGACAGTGGAGCGTGACGCATGTCGCTTGTTGTTGACCAATCAGAAGTCATCAAAGCGGCAATGGGATTCAGTCATAGAGCCTTAGTGTGACAAATGTTAGGAGAAATCTAATCAATGGAAGATAGAATTAAAATGAGGGAATTAAAAGTTAAAGGAGAAGGATAGGCTACAGGCTACAGGCTACAGGCTACAGGCTACAGGCTACAACGACCAAGAGCCAACAGGCAGGCCGCTAGTTAATATACTGAATGGAGTTGTTGTTATGTGTAACTCTTGGATGAGAAAACACATGTACTGTAGCCTCAATTAGCCTAGCTAGCTAACGTTAACCCAGTTTGGGAAAGACGATGATAAATAACCTAGCTATGGCAGCTATTAGTCTACTATAGCGCGAGTCCAGCTTTTTTGTTTCCTGTCTCTCATCTCTCCCTCCCTCTCTGCTCCCATGTCAGTCACTCACAGTATTGGCCCCTCCCCCGCCTTCTACAGCAGCACCTCTCTCCCCTCACAGCCTCCGCTACAGCAGCACCCTCCTCTCCCCTCCCCCGCCTGCTACAGCCAGCACCTCCTCTCCCTCCCCGCCTGCTACAGCAGCACCTCTCTCCCCCTCCCCCGCCTTCTACAGCAGCACCTCTCTCCCTCCCCCGCCTGCTACAGCAGCACCTCTCTCCCTCCCCCGCCTGCTACAGCAGCACCTCTCTCCCTCCCCCGCCTGCTACAGCAGCACCTCTCTCCTCCCCCGCCTTCTACAGCAGCAACCTCTCTCCCTCCCCCGCCTCTACAGCAGCACCTCTCCCCCTCCCCCGCCTTCTACAGACACCTCTCTCCCTCCCCCCCCTTTCTACACAGCCCTCTCTCCCTCCCCCCCCCTTCACAGCACCCAACCTCTTTCCCCCCCCGCCTTTAAAAGCAGCACCTCTCTCCCCCCCCCCCCTTTTCAAGCAGCCCCCTTTTCCCCCTTCCCCCCCTCCCGTCCCCCCCCCCCCTTTCTACAGCAGCACCTCTCTCCCTCCCCCCCTCCGCCTCCTCCTCCCCCTCTCACCCCCCTTTCTCCCCCCCCCGCCTGCTTAAGCAGCCCCTCTTCCCCTCCCCCGCCTCTAAAAGCAGCACCTCTCTCCCCCCCCCCTTTCTAGACAGCACCTCTCTCCCTCCCCGTTTCTAACCCCAAAACCTCTCTCCCCCCCCCCCACCCCTCTCCCAAACCGCCTTCTACACCCGCCCCTCTCTCCCCCCTTTCGGCCTTTATCAGCAATGATTAAAAAAGTAGCTTAAAAATTTTTTTTCTGCTTCTCCCTCACCGGATCAGACCGGTCAAATTGGGGAAAGGGCCCCCGGTCAATTTGGTTTTTCGGGTCCTTTGGGAAAAGGGTTTTTTTTTTAAAATTTTTAAAAATTTATTTTTATGCTACCCGGTTTTTTTTTTGGCAAAGTCCAAAGGTCCTTTTCGGAACGGGTCCAGTTTTTTGGACCCTGAAGACCCCCCTTAAACCCCTTTAACCCACAGAACTTGAACCCCTTGTCACACCCCAACTGGTATGGGAGCATCGGGTGCCCTCCCTTTCCCTTGGACCCCCCCATAGAAATGAACCCTTAGACAGACGGGTTTCACTCCCTGACATAAGAAACCAGTAAAATTTTACGAAGTTTAGTACGCATCTGGGCCCATGCTGACATGGAGCACCATTTAGAATTCTGAACCTTAGTAAGATCTGGGGGTTCCACTGCCTGACATGGGCCCATAGAAAAAAATTTAAGCTTAGTACAGCATCTGGGTCACGCCTACATGGAGCACCAGTAAATACTGAAGTTTTAGTCCCAGCATCTGGTGTCCCCCGGCCTACTGGAGCACCATTAGAATACTAAAAGCTTAGCCCGGGCCATCTGTTTCACTTTTGCTGACATGGAGAAACCATTTGAATACTGAAGCTTAGTACAGCATCTTTTTGTAAATGCCTGACATGGCCCAGTGGGAATTTCCCTGAAGCTTATACAGCATCGGTTGTAAATGTCTGCCCTGGGGCCCATTTTGGGGAATTTTAAGGGAAGCTTGGGAAAACAGAAATCGGGTTTTCCCCCATTTTGCCTGACATGGAGAACCAGTAAAAAACTGAAGCTTAGTAAAAGCATTTTGGTGTCACGTCTGACATGGAGCACCAGTAGAATACTAAAAGTTAGTACGGGAATTTTGGTTTTGCCCACTGCCTGACATGGAGCACCAGTAAAATACTAAAGCTTAAAAACCCCTCGGGGTCCTGCCTGACATGGAGAAACCAGTAAATACTGAAGTTTAGTACAGAAACTGGGGTCACTGGGGGGAAAATGGAGCACCAGTGGAATATAAAGCTAGAAACCGGCATCTGGTTTTCCTGTCTGACTTTGGAGAAACCAGAAAAAAATACTGAAGTAGTACGGGCACCCTGGTGCCCACTCCCCTGCCCATGGAGCACCAGTAAAAATTACTGAAGTTTTATTAAAAAGCATCTTTTTTACGGTCTGACATGGAGCCCCCAGTAGAATACTAAAGTTTAAAGTAAAAAAAGCATCTGGTGTCATTTGGGCCTGCCATGGAAAACAGTAAAATACTGAAGTTAGTACAGCATCTGGGGTCACTGTTTACCGGGACCCACCAGAAATACTAAAGGGTTGGGACAGATTGGTTTGGCCCAGCCGACGGAGCACCATAGAATACTAAGCTTAGTAAAAGCATTTGGTGCCCATTTGTGACATGGACACCAGTAAATACTGAAGTTGTACGCATCTGGTGCCCCCACCCCTGAAATGGGCCCCATTAGAAAAAACGGGAACTTAGTAAAAAAGCATTGGTGTCATGTTGACATGGAGCACCTTTTAGAAAAACTGAACTTAGTACAGAATCTGGGGGTACTGTCTGACTTTGGAAGCCCAGTAAAATCCTGAAGTTTAGTACAGCATTTTGGGTGTAAATGCCTGAAATGGGGCACCAGTAAATACTGAAGTTTTATTTCACTTTCTGGTTCACTGCCTGACATGGAGCACCATTAGAATATTTGGAAGGTTAGAAAAGCTTTGGTTTTTTCACTGCCTAAACTGGAGCCCCAATAGAATACTGAAGCTTATTACGGGAATTGGTGTCACTGCCTGACATGGAGCCCCAAATTAAAATTTACTAAAGTTTGGTACAGCATCTGGTGTCACTGCCTTTCAGGGACACCGAGAATCCGGGAACTTAGTCCAGCACGGGTTTTGCCCAACTCCCTAAAAGGGAGCCCCCGTAGAATAATGAAGCTTATTACACTTTGGGTTTGTACTCCCGACAGGGAGCACCATTTAGAATACTGAACTTGGTACAGCATTTTTGGTGCCCTTTCCCTTTACAGGGGGCCCCATTTAAAATACTAAAGCTTTTTCAGCACGGGGTGTCATTTGCCTGACAGGGAGCCCCAATTAAATACTAAAGTTTGGACAGCATTTTTCACTCCCTGACATGGAGCACCGGGTAGAATACTAAGTTATTAAAGCATCTGGTGTCATTTCCCCTTTAATGGAAACCAGTGGGAATCCTGAAGCTTAGTACACATCTGGTGTCCCATTTCCTGCCGGGACACCATAAAATTACTGAAGTTTAGTACAGCATCTGGTGTCAATGCCGGACATGGACACCAGTAGAAATGAAGCTTAGTAAAAGCATTGGTGTCACTTGCCTGACAGGAGCACCAGTAAAAACCTGAAGCGTAGAAAAAGCATCTGGTTCCCACTCCCCTGAAATGGAGCCCCAGTAGAATCTGAAGCTTAGTACAGAATCTGGTGACTGCCTGACATGGACCCCCCGGGAAAAAATGAAGCTTAGTAAACAGCTTTGGGGGGTCACTGTTGACATGGACAAAAGTAAAAACCGAAGTTTAAAACCGCATCTGGTGTTCCCCTTTCCCTGACAGGACACCAGTAAAATTACTGACTTAGTACAGAAATCGGGTTTAAATGCCACATGGAAGCACCATTTGAAACTGAAGTTTGTAAAAGGCATCTGGTGCCCACTGCCTGTCAGGAGCCCCAGTAGAAAATGAAGTTAGTACAGCCTCGGTGTCCTGCTGACATGGGCACCAGTGAATACTGAAGTTTTTAAGTACACCATCTGGGTCACTGTCTGAATGGGCCGCCCCAGTAGAAAACGAAGTTATAAAGAAATTTTGTGCCCACTGCCTGACATGGAGCCCAGTAGAAACTGGCTTTTTTACACCCATCTGGTGCCCATTTGCCTGACATGGAGCACCAGTAAATACTGAAGCTTTTAAAAGGCTCGGGGTTTGACGGGCCTGACGGGAAAGGAAACCATTAAAAATTTACAAAGGGCAGTACACATTGGTGCCCATGCCTAAACATGGACACCAGTAGAATAAAAAAGCTTAGTAAAGCCTCGGGGTTGTCATCCTGACATGGAGCACCATAGAATACGGAATTTTTAGTACACATCGGGTTTGTAATGCCTGACATGGAGCACCAGTAAAACTGAAGCTTATTACAGCTTTGGGTGTCCCCTTCCCCCTGACAGGGGAGCCCCAAGTAGAATACTAAAGGGGCTTAGTACAGTTTTGGTTTCACTGTCTGACTGGGGGGGCACCATTTTAGAATACGGAAGCTTAGTCACCCAATGGTGTCACTGCCTGACAGGGGCCCCCATTTAAAAAACTGAACCCTTAGTAAACCCTTCGGGTGTAAATTTTGCCTGACATGGGGGCACCAGTAGAAAGTAAAAACTCTTGGGTAAAAGAAAATTTTGGTGCCCACGGCCTGTAAAGGAAAAACCGTAAAAAATACTGGAAGTTTATTTAAAAGGCATCTGGTGTAAATGCCTGACATGGAGCACAAGAAAAAGAAAAAACTGATTTATTTTCAACCATTTTTGGTGCCCCACTGTTTTTTTTGGGGAGGGGGAGCCCATAGAATACGAAGCTTGGTAAGCATCGGGTTTGTCACTGCCGACAGGAGCACCAGTAAAAAATCCGAAGTTGTAAAAAAGCTTTGGGTGTAAACGGGCCGGCGGGAGCACCAGTAGAATACAAAAGCTTAGTACAGCAGATTTTCAACCTGAGTGCCCTCATGAGTCACAGAGAGGTGGAAAAGGTGTGCAAAAAGCCCCCGGGGGGGTTTATGGATTTAAACCCAGCGAGGCAGAATTGTTTTTTAGTGGGGTTTCTGATAGTCTGTTTAGCGCCCTTAATTTTTTGGTTGGGGGTTTGCCATGTAGTTGTGGAGGGGGTTCAGTGTGAAGTGTAGGAGGTAGGTAATCAGGTATAGGAAGGGAAGGGTTAGGTAAAAGGGGGAAGGAAAAAGGACGGAAAGGGAAAGGAAAAAGGAAGAAGGGAAAGGGAAAGGAAAAGGAAAAGGGAAAGGGGGGGGAAAAAGGGAAAGGAAAAGGAAGGAAAGGGGAAAAAAACGAAGAAGGAAGGAAAAGGAAGGGAAGGAAAATAAAGGAAGGGGAAGGAAGGAGGAAGGAAAAAGTAGTGAAAGTATTTGGGGGGCGGGTTTAACCCTAGTAAATTTAGCCCAAATTAAATTGTATTTGCCCACTGTTTCAAAAACGGGTTTTTAAAGACTAACAGTAAAAATGCAAATGAAAAAACACGGGCCCCTTTTTCCAAACAATGCAAGAAAAAAAAGACTAAAAATAACAAAAGGGAATAAACCCATTAAGGTTTAAATTGGTATTTTTTAAAAGTCGAGGTGCAGGGGTGGGGGGTACTGGGGGAGGGTTAAGGCCCCCGGGGCCCTAGCAATTTAGGAGTTTTGTGGCACCATGGTGTTGAACGCGGGAGCTGTACCCAATGAACACCCTTCTCAGGGTAGGTTTGGTTCCTTTGTCCAGGTTTCCCCCTTTCTAATTCAATCAATGACAGCAGCTGATTGAAACAGAATGAAACCATGTCGTCTGATGGAGACAGACACAATCAGACACAACCAGATCATACCTGACTATATATAACCTAACTATATATAACCTGAATATATGAATCATCTCCTACAACACAACAGGAAGATGAGAGGTTTAAACTGACTAGAATACAGAGAGCTCACTCAGAGTCAAACAGAAACATGATGATGTACTCCTGTTGGTTTAACCCTCTCATGGATTTCCTAGAGGCAGAATGTGTTTAACCCTCGCCTGGATACGGAAGAGATTGTGACGATGAGAGAGCTAGAGGTCTTCACGGATCCACCTGTACCCGAATACCCGAGACCTGAACGGGACCCCAGCGTGTCCAGATCCAGAATTTTTAATAATGTCACAGGTCTGGGTTGGACCTGATATCATTGTCAGGGGTCTCAGTGTGTGTAATTTTAACTGATTTGTCTGGAAGGGCCCGTCCAGATCTGAACGCGACAGCTGCAGTAGAGAGAGACGTTATAATTTATGCGGCTGCTCTTTGCTTTTCATGACAGTGGAGCGTGACGCATGTAGCTTGTTGTTGACCAATCAGAAGTCATCAAAGCGGCAATGGGATTCAGTCATAGAGCCTTAGTGTGACAAATGTTAGGAGAAATCTAATCAATGGAAGATAGAATTAAAATGAGGGAATTAAAAGTTAAAGGAGAAGGATAGGCTACAACGACCAAGAGCCAACAGGCAGGCCGCTGGTTAATATACTAAATGGAGTTGTTGTTATGTGTAACTCTTGGATGAGAAAACACATGTACTGTAGCCTCAATTAGCCTAGCTAGCTAACGTTAACTAGCTTAACTAGCCTTTCCCAGTTTGGTAAATAACCTAGCTATGGCAGCTATTAGTCTACTATAGCGCGAGTCAGCTTTTTTGTTTCCTGTCTCTCATCTCTCCCTCCCTCTCTGCTTCCATGTCAGTCACTCACAGTATGGCCCTTCCCCCCCTGCTAGAGCAGCACCTCTCTCCCTCCCCCCGCCTTCTACAGCAGCACCTCTCTCCCTCCCCCGCCTTCTACAGCAGCACCTCTCTCCCTCCCCCGCCTTCTACAGCAGCACCTCTCTCCCTCCCCCGCCTGCTACAGCAGCACCTCTCTCCCTCCCCCGCCTTCTACAGCAGCACCTCTCTCCCTCCCCCGCCTGCTAGAGCAGCACCTCTCTCCCTCCCCCGCCTTCTACAGCAGCACCTCTCTCCCTCCCCGCCTTCTACAGCAGCACCTCTCTCCCTCCCCCCGCCTTCTACAGCAGCACCTCTCTCCCTCCCCCGCCTGCTACAGCAGCACCTCTCTCCCTCCCCCGCCTTCTAGAGCAGCACCTCTCTCCCTCCCCCGCCTTCTACAGCAGCACCTCTCTACCTCCCCCGCCTTCTACAGCAGCACCCCCCTCTCCCCCGCCTTCTAGAGCAGCACCTCTCTCCCTCCCCCGCCTGCTAGAGCAGCACCTCTCTCCCTCCCCCCGCCTGCTACAGCAGCACCTCTCTCCCTCCCCCGCCTGCTACAGCAGCAACCTCTCTCCCTCCCCCCGCCTTCTAGAGCAGCAACCTCTCTCCCTCCCCCGCCTGCTAGAGCAGCACCTCTCTCCCTCCCACCGCCTGCTACAGCAGCACCTCTCTCCCTCCCCCGCCTGCTACAGCAGCACCTCTCTCCCTCCCCCGCCTTCTAGAGCAGCACCTCTCTCCCTCCCCCGCCTGCTACAGCAGCACCTCTCTCCCTCCCCCCGCCTGCTACAGCAGCACCTCTCTCCCTCCCCCGCCTGCTACAGCAGCACCCTCTCTCCCTCCCGGCCGCCTTCTAGAGCAGCACCTCTCTCCCTCCCCCGCCTGCTACAGCAGCACCTCTCTCCCTCCCCGCCTGCTACAGCAGCACCTCTCTCCCTCCTCTGGCGCTTATCAGCACTGATTAATAAAGTAGCTTAAACAAGACTTTTCTTCTGATGCTTTCACTTCCCCGATTGGTCACAGGCTTCGAAAAGGTGTAGACTAATACAGGGAAATGCAAATGAACAAATTAGGGCCCTTCCAACATGCAGGAGAGAAAAAGACTAAATAATACACAGGATAATCCAGTTAAGGATAACTGGCATATACAAGCGATGTGCAGGGGTGAGGTTAATGAGGGAGGTGTTCAGTCCCAGGGTCCTGAGCATAGGTGATGAAGCCTTGTGAGCACCCATGGTGTTGAACGCTGAGCTTAGTCAAATGAACAGCTTCTCACGTAGGTGTCCTCTTGTCCAGGTAGGGGAGGACCGTGCAGAGTGCAATGAAGAGAGCATCATCTGTGAATCTGTTGGGGCGGTATGCCGAATTAGAGTAGGTCCAGGTTTTCTGGGATGATGGGGTGATGTGAGCCATGAAACAGCCTTCAAAGCACTCAGCTACAGATGTGAGTTTCGACGGGGCGAGAGTCATTTAGGCAGGTTACCTTGTCGTTCTTTGGCACAGGGACTATGGTGGTCTGCTTGAAATATGCAGGTATTTCAGACTGGGTCAAGGAGATGGTTGAAAAGTCAGTGAAGACACTGCTAGCTGGTCGCGGCATGCTCTGAGTACGCGTCCTGGTAATCGGTTCTGGGTCCCGCGGCCTTTGCTGAATGTGTAGAACCTGTTTAGAGGTCTTGTCACATCGGATACAGAGAGGTGATCACACAGTCGTCCTGGAACAGCTGGGCTCTATGCGCTCAGTGTTGCTTGCCTTGAGAGAGCAAAAAGGCATTTAGCTCGTCTGGAAGTCTTGGTCACTGGGAGATCACGGCTGGGTTTCCCTTTGTAGTCCGTAATATTTATTCAAGCCTGGCCACATCAGACGAGCATCAGAGCCAGTGTAGTAGGATTTAATATTAGTCATGTATTGACGCTTTGTCTATCACAAAGTGTCAGAACAGATTGGGTATATTTACACTGGACATTGGCACCTTGAATAGACGAGTTACACCCCTGGACTGGCCAGCCCATGTGACACCTTTGAACGGACTGAATGTGGAAAAATGAGATTTCATGTTGGGTAATTCATACATTTGGTTCTGGAAAGGAAATCTCTTCAGTATCCAACATCACCCTATAAGGGACAATGTATTTATGGCAAACAAGAGGCACTTAGGATGGAAAACTTGCTGTTTGGATCGTTTGGGTGCTGGGGATTGACTGGGCAGGTAGTGGTCTTTGGGCAGCTTCCTTGACCAGCTCCACCTCCTCTGCAACCCCTTTACTGTCCATCAAAGCCCAGGGATCATTTTCAAACGTACAGTATACGTGTGTGGAGCTGTGCTTTGTCCCTCACAACCAATGCTTCTTAGTCATAGTCTATAACCTAGCCACACTAAACTAAACCCGTAAGTAACTGGAGGTCACCCTCAGGTTCTATCACTCTCCACCACAGGAGGTTGGTGGAACCTTATTTGGGGAGGACGGGCTCATGGTAATGGCTGGAGCAGAACTACACCCACTACTGGCTACCTCGACCCTGTTAGAGATTCATGGTAAGGGCGGGAGCAGAATACACCCACTATGGCTACCTCGACCCGGTAGAGATCATTGTAATGGCTGGGAGCAGCAGAACTACACCCACTACTGGCTACCTCGACCCTGTTATAGTCATGGTAATGGCTTGGAGCAGAAACTACACCATAAACTGGATACCTCGACCTGTTAGAGCTCATGGATGAGCTGGAGCAGAACTAAAACCACTACTGGCTACCCGACCCTGTTAGAAGCTCATGGTAATGGCTGGAGCAGAATACAACACCACTACTGGCTACCTCGACCTGTAGCGATATGGTAATGGCTGGAGCAGAACTACACCCACTAACTGGTTACTTGAACCCTGTCTAGAGCTCATGGTAATGGCTGGAGCAGAACTACACCCACTACGGGCTACCTCGACCCTGTTGGAGCTCATGGTAATGGCTGGAGCAGAACTACACCCATACTGGCTCACCTCCGAACCCATTCTTGTTAGGGCTCAGGGCGAATTGGCTGGAGCAGAACTACACCACTAATGGCTACCTCGCCCCTGTTGGCTCATGGTAAATGGCTGGAGCAGAGAACTACACCCACTACTGGCTTACCTCGACCTGTTAGAGCTCATGGTATGGCTGGGAGCAGAAACTACCCCAACTACGGGCTACTCGACATGGTTGGAGCTCATGGTAATGGCTGGAGCAGAACTACACCCACTACTGGCTACCTTGACCCTGTTAGGCTCATGGTAATGGCTGGAGCAGAACTACAACCCCACTACTGGCTACTTGACCCTGTTAGAGCTCATGGTAATGGCTGGAGCAGAACTACACCCACTACTGGCTACCTCGACCCTGTTAGGGCTCATGGTATGCTGGAGCATAAACTACAAACCAATAACTGGCTACCTCGACCCTGTTAGAGCTAATGGTCATGGATGGAGCAGAACTTACACCCAACTATTGGCTACCTCGAACCTGTTGGAGCACATTCATGTCTGGTCTCCGCAACGACGTTGTTTCAGTGGGGAGGGCTGTACATGTTGTATAACTGTTGCGTCCTGTTACTTGGTTACTGTGTCCCTGTGCATTACTGTGACTCTTGTTATTCAATTTGTGGAACTGTCCATTGTTGATTTGCTGTAAGTGTGTGAATCAGATTAAAACATGAACACACATTGATACACTAATTGGCTTCGGCTATTGAGACACAGCTGAAGCATGACGATGCAACTCATAGATATACCAAGAGCCAGAATAACACAATACAACATGAAACCCAGGGCTTTACGTATTTGCAGCGCTGGAAGTTGTTGAGGATAGTTGGCCATATTGATTCTGTCTAACCCTAACCACGATCCTACACACTGACTCCTACACACTGACTCCTACACACTGACTCCTACACACTGACTCCTACACACTGACTACTACACACTGACACCTACACACTGACTCCTACACACTGACACCTACACACTGACTCCTACACACTGACTCCTACACACTGACTCTACACCTGGTCACCTACACACTGACTCCTACACACTGACTCCTACACACTGACTCATACACACTGACTCCTACACACTGACTCCTACACACTGACCTGTCTAGACCCTACACACTGACCTGTCTAGACTCTACACACTGACCTGTCTAGACTCGAAACACTGACCTTTCAAGAGCCATATATACTGACCTGTCTAGACTCTAAACACTGACCTGTCTAGAGCCATATATACTGACCTGTCTAGAGCCATATATACTGACCTGTCTAGAGCCATATATACTGACCTGTCTAGAGCCATATATACTGACCTGTCTAGAGCCATATATACTGACCTGTCTAGAGCCATATATACTGACCTGTCTAGAATCTAAACACTGACCAGTCTAGAGCCATATATACTGACCTGCCTAGAGCCATATATACTGACCTGTCTAGAGCCTATATACTGGACCTGTTTCGAGCAATAGATACTGACTGTATAGAGCCATATATACTGACCTGTCTAGAGCCATATATACTGACCTGTCTAGAGCCATATATACTGACCTGTCTAGAGCCATATATACTGACCTGTCTAGAGCCATATATACTGACCTGTCAAGAGCCATATATACTGACCTGTCTAGAGCCATATATACTGACCTGTCTAGAGCATATATTACTGGACCTGTCTAGAGCCATAATTACTGGACCTGTCTAGAGCCATATATACCAGACCTGTCTAGAGCCTATCTATGACCTGTCTAGAGCCATAGATACTCCTGTATAGAGCCATACTAACTGACTGTGTAGAGCCATATATACGACCTTGTCTAGAGCCAGATATACTGCCCTGTCTAGAGCATATTACTGACCTGTCTAGAGCCATATATACTGACTGTCAGGGCAGCCATATATACTGACCTGTATAGAGTCATATATACTGACCTGTCGAGAGGAGATATATATAACTGACTGTCTAGAGCATATATACTGACCTGTCTAGACTCTAAACACTGACCAGTCTAGAGGCAATATATACGACTGTCTAGAGCTATATATATGACTGTCTAGAGACATATATACTGGGACCAGTCTAGAGCCATAGATACGGACCTGTCTAGAGCCATTCACAATATACTGAAACTGTCAGAGCCATACAATACTGACAGTTAGAGCCATATATTACTGACCGTCTAGAGCCTATATACTGACCAGTCTAGAGCCATATATTACTGGAACCTGTCTAGAGCCATATATAATGACCGTCTAGAGCCTATATACTGACCTGTAATAGAGCCAATATATGACTGTCTAGAGACCATAGTGTGCTACTGACATGTAAGAGCCATATATACTGACCTGTCTAGAGCTCATAATCCTGAACCAGTTAGAGCCATTTATCTGACCGGTCTGTTTAGAGCCCGAAGGAGCTGCGGAGGACACCCCAGGACCGGACACACAGACCCGCGACCCCTAGCACGCATTGGACCACAACGGCGCGACCACACAGAACACCGGGTAAAGCAACCCCCCCGCGGACCGCAGCAACGGGCACAAACACCGCGACCCCAGCCACGAGGAACCACAACCCCGCGACCCAGGCACCGAACACAACCCCGCGGCGACCACAAGACCGGACCACAACCCCGCTACACAAGGTCACCCCCACCAAAAACACCAAAGACCTCTCTACCCCATCACCTACCACAAACCCCTGACCACATCACCGGACCACGGACCCCTCTTGACCCCCAGCACCGGGACCACAAACCTGACGCGACCCCAGCACAGGACAAAAACCCCGGCGACACCAGCACCCCACAACAACCGCGCGACCCAGAACCGGACACAAACCCCGCGCCCCCAGCACCGGAACAACAACCCCGCACCCAAGCACCGGTACCACAAACCCCGGACCCCAGCACCGGACCACACCCGGACCAAGCACCGGGACACAGAACCCCGCGACCCCAGCACCGTGACCCAACCCCGCTACTCCCAGCACCCCACACAACCCCGACGACCCCAGTCACCTGAGCAGGCAAAGCCCGCGACCCCACACCGGAAAGCAACCCGCGACGCCAGCACCGGAACACAACCCAGCGACACCCAGCGAACGCAACCACAAAACCCCGCGACCCAAGACAGGACCAAAAACCCCGCGGACCCCGCACAGGAACACAAGCCCCGCGACCCCCCGCACCGGACCACAACCCCGCGACCAAGCACCCACAAAAACCCCCGACCCAAGCACCGGACAAAACCCGCGACCCATCACGCAACATGACAACCCCAGAACCCCAGGAGGAAACAACGCTGACCCCATCACCATTACAACAACCCGCTACCCAATCACCGTAAAACAACCCCTCTACGCCCAATCACCTTAACACAACCCTCTTACGCCAGCACCCCATAAAAACCCCTTCCCATTCATTACCACAACCCCGCTACCATCTAACCCATTACAACCCCCTCTACCCATTCACCTTACCACAACCCCTCTACCCCATCACCGGACCATAACCCCTCTACCCCATCACCTCTCACACAACTCTACCCCATCACCCCATCACAACCCCCGATACCCCATCCACCATACACAAACTGGACCCCATCACCTTACCACAACACCGCTAAACCATCACCAACCCCTCCACGCCATCACCCCACCACAGCCCCGCGACCCCAGAACCGGACCACAACCCCGCGAGCAAGCACCGTGAACAAACCCCGGACCCATCACGGACCACAACACAGCGGACCCAGCTCCCGGAACCCACCCCGCGACCCCAGCACCGGACCCACAAAGCGAACCCCAGCACACGGAACACAACCCGCGAACCCACCGACCACAACCCCGTCTACCCCATCAACGTAACACAACCCCTCACCCCATCACCTTAAACACAACCCTCTACCCCCATATGTCAACGGACCACATACCCCGCCTACCCCATCACCTTAACACAACCCCTCTATCCCCCATCACTCCACCACAACCCCTCTACCCCATCACCTCCAAAATCCCTCTACCCAATCACTCCACCACAACCCCTCTACCCCATCACCTTACCACAACCCCTCTACCATCACCTTACCACAACCCCTCTACCCCATCACCTTACCACAAACACCTCTTACACCATCACACCAACACCAACCTCTTCTACCCCATCAACCTACCACAAACCCCTGTCCCCAATTGGTCAGCGTCGTGGTACCACAACCCTCTACCACTACCTGACCGACAACCCAGCGCGACCCCAGCACGGACCACAACCCGCGGGCCCAGAACCGGACCACACCCCGCGACCCAGCAACGGAAGCACAAAACCCCGCGACGCCAGGGACACCCCAGGACAACCCCCGCGCGCCCAGCACCGGAACACAACCCGCGACCCCCAAGCATGCCACCACAACCGCGACCAAAATTAACGGACAAACCAAAAAAAACCCCGAGCGCGGCGACCCAGGCACCGGAACACAACCTCCGCGGGACCCAGCACCGGACCACAAAACCCGGGAGCGTAGCCAAGCACGGACCACAACCCCGGGGACGCCAGCACGCCACACGCAGGGGACAACCCCAGCACCCAAGGACAACCCCGCGACCCCAGACCGGACCACAACCCCGGCGACTCCAGACGGAACACAACCCCGCGACGGCAAGCACCCAGAACAACACCGCGACCCCAGGCCCGGACGTCACAACACCGCGACCCCAGGACCCCTAGGACAACCCCGCGACCCCAGCACCGCGGACCACACCCGGAGACCCCCCAGCACCGGACCACAACCCCCGCGACCCCAGCACCCGCAACAACAACGCGACCCCAGCACCCCAGCACAACCCCGAGACCACAGCAAAGGACACAAACGGCGACCCCAGAACCGTGACCAACAACCAAGCGACCCCAGCCCACCCCGCACGCCGCACACCACCACAGCCCTCGCGACCCCAGGAAACCGGACCACAATCCCGGCGGAGCCATCACCGGATACACAACCCCGGACCCCAGCACCGGACCAAACCCGCGACCCAAGCACCGGAACACACCCGGACCCCAGCACCGGACCACAGCTGCGCGAACCCAGCACCGGAAACAACAACCCCGGTACACCAGCACCGGACCACAACCCCGCGACCCACAGCAACGGAAAAAAAAAAACGGACCCCAGCCCCGGAACACAACCCCGCGACCCGGAAACGTACCACAACCCCGGACCCCAGCACCGGAACACAAACCCGCGCCCCCAGCACGCACCACACCAGTGACCCCAGCACCCGCCCACAACCCGTCGACCCCAGCACGCACCACAACCCGCGACACAAGCAACGGACCACAAACCGAGACCCCAAGCACACCGGACAAACAAAACCCGCGACAGCATCAACTCTACATCTCCCTTTTACCTCCCATTGCCCACGCCCCCCCTCCTTAAATGCTTGCTCCTACCTTTCTTCTGTGCTTCCTGCGTGTTGTTCTGACTACAGTGTCTCGGTTCGTGAGCAAAACACCGCGGAACACAGACAAAGGAGCACCAACACCGCGAACCAGCCCGGAACAATACCCTCCGCGACCCCGCGACCCCAAGCACGCTCATCACAAACCCCGGCACCCCAGCACCGGGCCACAACTCCGCGAGCAAGCAACGGACCAAAACCCGCGACCCAAGCACGGCAACCAAAACCCCGCGACCCAAGACCGGACAACAACCCCGGACCCAGCACCGGGACCACCACCCGCCGCGACCGCGGCAAACGGATGCACAACACCGCGACCCCACAACGGGAGCGCAACACCGCGAAACCCAGCCCGGGGAAAACAAACCAGCGACCCCGCGACCCCCAGCAGAGCCACCACAAAACCGGAGACCCCAGCACCGGCCCACAACACCCCGGAGCAAGCACCGGAACCACAAACCCGCGAACCCCAACACCGGACAACAACCCCGCGATCCATCAGCACCAGAAGACAACCCCACGACCCAGCACCCCACCACAACCCCGAGACCCCAGCACCGGACCAAAACCCGCGACCCCAGCCACCCTTACCACAACCATCTAACCAATTCCACCTTACCACAACCCCTCTACCCCATCACCTTACAACAACCCCTCTACCATCACCTTAACACAGCCCCTCTACCCCATTACCTTACCACAACCCCTCTACCCCCATCCCCACCACACCCACCCGCGCGACCCAGCACCGGACCACAAGCCCCGCACACAGGATCCGGAACACACCCAAAAGACCCCAGCACCGGATACAAACCCGCGACCGCAGGCAACGGGAGCACAATCCTACGCGACCCCAGGATAGGAGAAACGGACAGCAACCCGCGAGCGCGCAAAACAGGGGCCAGACGGCCGCGACCCAGCACGGAGAAACAAACTACAGCGACCACAGCACACGGAGAACAACCCTGGACACAACCACGGAACACAAACGCAGGCACGGACCACAACCCCGAGACCCCGCACCGGACCCCAGCCCCGCGACCCCAGCACCGCGGAACACAACCCCCAGACCCCAGCACCTCGGACCACAACCCGCGACCAGAGGCCGGACCACAAACGACGCACCCCAGCACCTGGAGCACAACCCCGGACTCCCAGCACCGGACCACAACCCCCGCGACACCAGGACGGACCAAAACCCCGCGACCCAGCACTGCGGGGACCACACCCCCAGCGACCCCCAGGCAACCGGACACAACAACGACGACCCCAGAACCCCACCACAACCCCGCGACCCCAGGCACCGGGACCACAAGCCCCGCGAGACCCAAGGCACCGGACAGACAACTCCGAGACCCAGAGCACCGGAAAACACAACCCCGCGACGCCAGCACCCCAGGCACAAGCCCCCGCGACCAGCCCAGGACCAGGACCAACAACCCCAGCGAACCAGGAATCCAGGGCAAACCCCGCGAACCCCCAGCACTGACACACCCCGCGACACAGCTACCAGGACCACAACCACGCGACCCCAGCACCCGCAACAACACGAGACCCAGCACCCATCAAAACCCCGAGACCCATCACGACCACAAACCGGCGACCCCATCACCTACCACAACCCGTCGACACCAGTCAAACCCCGACACGCCAGCACCCCCACACAACGCGACCCCAGAACGGACCACAACCCCCGCGATCCCAGCACAGGTAGACACAACCACGCGACACCAGCACCGGACCACAACCCCCGCGACCCAAGCACCGGACAAAGCACCGAGTACCCACAACCTGACAACAACGTCCGAGAACCGGCACGGAACACAACCCCCAGACCCCAGCACCGGGACACAAACCCCGAGCGACCCCTAGCAAACGGAACCACACCCGCGGGCCGCGACCCCAGCACAGGAACACAACCCCGGTACCCCGCACCGAACCAACCCCGCGGACCCAAGCACCGGAACACAACCCCGCGCCCCCCCAGCACGCCACCAAAAAACCGGGTACCCCAGCACACTGCCTCAAAACCCCGCGACCCAAGCACGCACCACAAACCCCGCGACCCAGCACAGTACAAGCACCCCGCTACCCCCACCGGGGCACAACCTGACCGCATCAACGATGCACAAAACCTCTCCCCATCAACGCTAGCACAACCCGCGTACCCCATCACATGAACACAAACCGTCGACACCCTCAACCCCAGCACTGCCACCACACCCCTCTACCATCACCTTCCACAACCCCTCACTCAATCACGGTACCAAACCCCGTCTACCAATCACTCCACCACAACCCCTCTACCCAATCACCTTACCACAACCCGCACCAGTCACCGTACCACGAACCCTCTACCGCATCAATTAGACAACACCTCGTACCCATCAACTTATCACAACACAGCGACCACCAGCACGGAAAACAACCAAGAGACTCCATCGCGACCCCAGCACGCCCACCACAACCCCGCCGACCCCAGCACCGGCCCGACCACGCCCGCGACGCACAGTCACACGGACCACAACCCCGAACCCCAACACCGGCATACAACCGCCGCGACCCCAGCAACGGAACCAACCCCCACGACCCAGCACCCCTACCACAACCCCGCGAGCCCCAGCACCGGACAACAACCCCGTCACCCCAGCACCGGGACCACAATCAACGCGACGATCCATCACGGACCACAAACCCGGACGACCCCAAGCACCGCGACCAAAACCCCGCAGCCCAAGCACCGGAACAAAGTGCCAGCGACTCCAGGAACAGGACCCACAAACCCCGCGACCAAGCATCCACACTACAATCCGCGCGACCCAAGCACCGGACCACAACCCGCGACCCCCGGACCGGAACACAACCCAACGACCCCAGCACCGGAACACACCCAGCGACTCGCCAGCCAACCGAGAGCACAACCCCGCGGACCCAGAAACGGAGCCACAAACCCCGCGACGCCCAAAACGGGCCACGACGCCGTCTACCCCAGCACCGCGAGAAACAACACCGCAACCCAGCACCGGGGAACAAACCCGCGACCCACCACCGGAACACAATCCGCACCGGACCACAACACACATCTACCAAGCACCTACCAACATCCCCGAGACCCCAGGCACCTTAAACACAACCCCATTACCCCACACTTACCACAACACCCTCTTACCCCGATCCCCTTACCACATAAAAACGACGAGACACCCAGCACAGGAGGAACAAAAGACGCGACACACATCACAGGACCACACAAACAAAGAGAAACCAGATACAGGAAAACAAAACAAGCGACCCCAGCAAGTAGGGGAACGGACCACAACACCGCGACAAGCACCCCCCACAAACCCCGCGACCCCAGCACCGGACCACAACACCGCGAGCACGAGCACCGGACCACAAACCCCGAGACCCCAGCACGCGGACAACAACCCCGAGACCCCAGTCACCGGACACAAGGCCGAGACACCAGCACCGGACCACAAACCCCGCGGACTCCCCAGACGGACCACAACCCGAGGTACCCCAGCACCCCGGGGACCACAACCCCGGCGACCCAGCACCGGGACCACAACCCCCGCGAAGCCCAAAACCGGGCCATCGACGGCGGCGAACCAGAACAGGGAAGAAACAACCCCGAGACCCCACCACAGAACACAATACGCCAGCACCGGACAGCAACACCGCGACCCAGCAGACCGGAACACAACCCCGCGACCCCAGCACCGGGACCCAGCAACCCGCGCTGACCCCAGCAACCGGACCACAACCCCCGAGACCCCAGGACCGGACCACAACCCCCGCGACCCCAGGCACCGTGGACCACAACCCCGCGACCCCCAGCACGGAACCAAACCCGCGACGCCCCAAAACGGGCTCACGACGGCGAGACCCCCAGCACCGGAGAAAAACCCCGACGACCCAACCGGACCCACAGCCCCCGCGATCCCAGCAAAGGGACACAACAACCGCGACCCCATGCACCGGACACAACCCGGACCACCAGGAGCCGACCACAACCCCGGCGACCCCAGCACCGGACCACAAACCCCGCGACCCCAGCACGGACCACAACCCCGCGACCCAAGCACCGGAACACAACCCCAACGACCCCAGCACCGGAACAACAAAACCCCGCGTACCGCAGCAACGGAGCACAACCCCGCGACCCACAAAATCTACCCACACGCGACCCAGCACCGGAGACAAAACCCCGACCCCACCAGAACACAAGCCAGCCCCGGACCAACAACCCGCACCCCAGCACCGGACCACAACCCCGCGACCCCAGCACAACACACAACCCGACCCCAGCACCGGACCAACCCCGGACCCGGACGACCAAACACGCGACCCCAGCACCGGACACAACCCGCGACCCAGCACCGGACCACAACCCCGCGACCCAGCACCGGAACACAACCCCGCTACCCCAGCACCCACAACCCCTCTACCCCACACCTGAACACATCCCCACGACCCAGCACGAACACAACCCCTCTACCGCATCAACTTATCACAACCCCTCTACCCCAACCTACCACGACCCTCTACCCCATCACCTTATAACAACCCCTCTACCCCACCACCTTAACACAACTCCATCACCTTACCACAACGCCTCTACCCCATCACCTTACCACATCCCCTCTACCCCATCACCTTAACACAACCCCCATACCCCATCACCTTACCACAACCCCTCTACCCCGATTACCTTACCACAACTACTCTACCCCATCACCGATTGTCAGCAAATCACTTCGACCACATGCACCTTACCACAACCCCTCTACCCCACCACCTTAACACAACTCCAACACAACTGGAGTGGTGTAAAGCACGATCGCGAACGTCGGACGGAACGTACGTACGACCCACTGGACACTGGGGGGGAGTGGGCTCCGTGCGTAATGCCCGCTTGATGTCCGCGTCAACCTCCCATACCACCGGTGCCACCAGATAAGAAGCCGGAAGTAAGGGAGTAGGCTCCCTGGTCCAATCCTCTGAGTCATATAGCCGGGACAGAGCGTCTGCCTTAGTATTCTGGTAACCTGGTCTATATGATAGGGTGAACACAAAATGAGTGAAAAACATGGCCCACCTTGCCTGACGAGGATTCAGTCTCCTCGCTGCCCGAATGTACTCCAGATTGCGGTGGTCAGTCAAAATGAGAAAAGGGTGTTTAGCCCCCTCAAGCCAATGTCTCCACACCTTAAGAGTTTTCACAACAGCTAACAGCTCCCGATCCCCCACGTCATAGTTTTGCTCCGCCGAGAAGAAAGCACAGGGGCGGAGTTTGGGAGGTGTACCCGAGCGCTGAGACAGTACAGTTCCTATCCCCGCCTCGGACGCGTCCACCTCGACTATGAATTGCAAGGAAGGATCCGGATGAGCCAGCACGGGAGCCGTGGTGAACAGCGCCTTCAGCTGACCACTGCAGGCGCACCGATCCACCCTTTAGCAAAGAGGTTATGGGAGCTGCTAGCTGGCCAAAGCCCAGGATAAATCTCCGGTAGTAGTTGGCAAAAAATCAAAAATCGCTGCACCTCCTTTACCGTGGTAGGAGTCGGCCAATTACGCACGGCTGAAATGCGGTCACACTCCATCTCGACCCCTGACTCTGACAAGCGGTATCCTAAGAAGGAGACGGACTGTTTGAAGAACAGACATTTCTCAGCCTTAACGTACAGGTCATGCTCCAACAGTCTACCAAGCACCTTGCGCACCAGGGACACATGCTCGTCGCGTGTAGCGGAGTATATTAGAATATCATCTATATACACCACTACACCCTGTCCGTGCAAGTCCCTGAAAATCTCATCGACAAAGGGTTGAAAGACTGAGGGAGCATTCATCAACCCGTACTGCATGACGAGGTACTCATAGTCACCAGAGGTGGTACTAAATGCCTTCTTCCACTCGTCCCCCTCCCAGGTACGGATCAGATTGTACGCGCTCCTGAGGTCCAATTTTGTGAAGAAGCGCGCCCCGTGCAATGACTCCGTCATACTAGCAATGAGAGGAAGAGGATAGCTGTATTTTACAGTTATCTGATTGAGACCTCGATAGTCAATGCACGGGCGTAAACCTCCATCCTTTTTCTTCACAAAAAGAAACTTGAGGAGGCAGGGGAAGTGGAGGGCCGAATGTATCCCTGTCCCAGAGATTCGGTGACATATGTCTCCATAGCCACCGTCTCCTCCTGTGATAGAGGATACACGTGACTCCTGGGAAGTGCAGCGCCCTCCCGGAGATCTATCGCACAATCCCCTGTCGATGGGGTGGTAATTGAGTCGCCTTCTTTTTACAGAAGGCGAGAGCCAAATCGGCATATTCTGAGGGAATGTGCATTGGGGAGACATGGTTTGGACTCTCCACCGTGGTTGCCCCTACGGAAACACCTACACACCTTCCCGAGCACTGAGGTGACCATCCCTTAAGAGCCCTCTGTTGCCACGAATACTGGGGTCATGGGTGGCTAGCCAGGGAAGGCCCAGCACCACGGGAATGACCCCCCTGTGTCTCCATCCGAAGTGGAACTGTGACCTCCCTAACCATACCTGACCCTAATGGGCGACTATCTAGGGCACGTATGGGGAAGGGCACATCTAAAGGCAATATAGGAATCCCTAATCTATGCGCAACCAGTCTATCCATGAAATTCACAGCTGCGCCGGAATCTACGAGCGCCCTATGCTGGGAATGTGGGGAAAACTCAGAAAGCATCATGTGAGCAACAGGGAGCTCTGGGTGAGTTGGGTGCCTACTCACCTGGGATGGTCCCCCAGAAACCTGCCTGCTGCCTCGATTCCATGAGGGTCTTCTCCTGCACCGGCCCGCAGTGTGTCCTCTGCAGCCACAGTTGGTGCAGGAGACCACCCCCTTACTCGTTCTCTCCGCATCAGCACTTCCAAGCTCCATAGGTGTGGACTCGGAAGTGCTGGGGGATGGACTGGACGGACCCTGATCTGGACGTCCGCGGGTAGCCAACAGGTTATCCAGCAAGGATCGATAAATCTACCAGCTGGTCCAGGTTAAGATTAGTGTACCTGCAGGCCAGCTCCCGACGAACGTCCTCCCGTAGACTACATCGGTATTGATCAATCTGGGCCCTCTCATTCCATCCCGCGCTGGCTGCCAGTGTCCTGAAATCCAGGGCGAACTCCTGTGCGCTCCTCCCTCCCTGGCTGAGGTGAAACAGACGCTCCCCCGCCGCTCTCCCCTCAGGCGGATGATCGAATACTGCCCGGAAACGGCGGGTAAAATCCTCATAACGAACGGACTCAGCGTCTATTCCACCCCACTCCGCGTTGGCCCATTCCAGGGCTCTGCCCGACAGACAGGAGATGAGGGCGGACACGCTCTCGTATCCCGAGGCAGCCGGGTGGATGGTGGCCAGGTAAAGCTCCACCTGGAGCAGGAAACCCTTACACCCGGCAGCTGTCCCATCGTATTCCCTCGGGAGCGAGAGCCGAAGACCACTGGACCCAGGGTTCGAGGATCCTAATGGAGGAGAAATCGGCGAAGGAGGAGGTGTAGAAAACCCAACTCTCTCCCATCTACCCATGGTGTGGATCACTTGATCCAGAGCCGAACCTAGTCGCTGCAGCATGGTCGCGTGCTGGTGGATGCGTTCCTCCACCGAAGCTCTGGGATCGGGTGTGCCTGCTGACTCCATAAAGGGTGAGTGATTCTGTCAGCGTCTAGGTGAAGTGGGGAAACGGAATCAGGCGCAGGACACAGAACTGAGAGATAAATGGCTTTACTGCACTCAAAGTAAACCATAGCAAACCCTCCACGCAGGGAAGAGCAAAACAACAGCTCAACAGACGACGTAACAAAGAACAATCCCGCACACACCCAGGAGGGAAAACAGAGGTAATATAGGGAAACAAATAAGCCTAATGAGTAACAGGTGTGAAAAAGAAAGACAGAACTAGTGAGACACAGAAACATCGATCGGTGGCAGCTAGTACTCCGGTGACGACGACCGCCAAAGCCTGCCTGAGCGAGGAGGAGGGGCAGCCTCGGCCGTATCCGTGACAAAATCTAAATGCATTTTTTGGCAGAAATGCCATTTGGAACGTGTGAACTTTCATGTGCCTTAATAACAAACTTGTTTGCCATCTGTAAATACGAATAAAATTGTTAAATTACAAGCCTAGTTGGTTTAGCTACTGAAAAAGACACAAACCTTCTCACTAGCCCTGATTGGCTGAGATAATGGATGGGCTGGACATGCCGTGAGATGAGTTCAGATTGGTCTGCCATGTAGCATACGTCTGTCTATAACTCAGCTGGTCAGTATGTGTTGATCCTTTCTACTGTAGGGAATCCGCTCTTACGCTGCTTTTTTTTTAAAGATATCAAGTAGTAGAACTGCAAAAGTGTTGCTCTCCACTTTCTTGGTGACCGAATCAGTGAAATGCCCGGTGGAATTAGAATATGATAGCTAAGGAGATGGAGAAAATTCTGCAGTTTGATTGCAAATATGCTGAAAGAGTCGAAAAGAGAAGACACAGAAGGCTGTTGTATAAAACACCTGTCTCCGGAATACATCTTCAAACAAATGGCAACCATGGCATCCATGACAGAGAGGGAGAAGCGTCCATCCATGTATAGGGGTAAGATAGTCTAGCTAGCTAAAATGTCAGATATTACACGTTTCTAATGTTGTATGAAAGTCTTCTTCATTTCAAGTTAAAGTGTACTGTTACAATGCCTTGCAAAAGCATTCATCCCCTTTGGCGTTTTTTCCTATTTTATTGCAATACAACCTGTAATTTAAATGGATTTTTATTTGGATTTCATGCAATGGAAATACACAAAATAGTCCAAATTGGTGAAGTGAAATGAAAAAAATAACTTGTTTCAGAAAATTATAAACAATAAATAACGGAAAAGTGGTGCGTGCATATATATTCACCCCCTTTTCTATGAAGCGCCTAAATAAGATCTGGTGCAACCAATTACCTTCAGAAGTCACATTATTAGTTAAATAAAGTCCACCTGTGTACAATCTAAGTGTCACATGATCTGTCACATGATCTCAGTATATATACACCTGTTCTGAAAGGCCCCAGAGTCTGCAACACCACTAAGCAAGGGGCACCACCAAGGAGCTCTCCAAACAGGTCAGAGACAGCGTTGTGGAGAAGTACAGATCAGGGTTGGGGTATAAAAAAATATCTGACACTTTGAACATCCCACGGAGCACCATTTAAATCCATTATTTCAAAGATGGAAAGAATATGGCACCACAACAAACCTGCCAAGAGAGGGCCGCCCACCAAAACTCACGGACCAGGCAAGGACGACATTAATCAGAAAGCAACAAAGAGACCAAAGATAACCCTGAAAGAGCTGCAAAGCTGGAGTATCTGTCCATAGGACCACTTTAAGCCATACACTCCACAGAGCTGTGCTTTACGGAAGAGTGGCCAGAAAAAAAGCCATTGCTTCAAGAAAAAAATAAGCAAACACGTTTGGTGTTCACCAAAAGGCATGTGGGAAAACGCTATGTCTGGCGCAAACCCAACACCTCTCATCACCCCGAGAACACCATCCCCACAGTGAAGCATGGTGGTGGCAGCATCATGCTGTGGGGATGTTTTTCATCGGCAGGGACCGGAAAACTGGTCAGAATTGAAGGAATGATGGATGGAAATTCTTGAGGGAAACCTGTTTCAGTCTTCCAGAGATTTGAGACTGGGACGGAGGTTCACCTTCCAGCAGGACAATGACCCTAAACATACTGCTAAAGCAACACTTGAGTGGTTTAAGGGGAAACATTTAAATGTCTTGGAATGGCCTAGTCAAAGCCCAGACCTCAATCCAGTTGAGAATCTGTGGTATGACTTAAAGATTGCTGTACACCAGCGGAACCCATCCAACTTGAAGGAGCTGGAGCAGTTTTGCCTTGAAGAATGGGCAAAAATCTCAGTGGCTAGACGTGCCAAGCTGATAGAGACATACCCACAGTAGTAAATGAGAACTTGTTCTCAACTGGCTTACCTGGTTAAATAAAGGTGAGATAAAAATAAATAAAAATACCCCAAGAGACTTGCAGCTGTAATTGCTGCAAAAGGTGGCTCTACAAAGTATTGACTTTGGGGGGGTGAATAGTTATGCACACTCAAGTTCTGTTTTTTTGTCTTATTTCTTGTTTGTTTCACAATAAAAAATATTTTGCATCTTCAAGGTGGTAGGCATGTTGTGTAAATCAAGTGATACAACACCCCCCCCCCCCCCCCCCCCCCCCCCCCCCCCCCCCCCCCCCCTGAAAAAAAATAACATTTTAATTCCAGGTTGTAAGGAAACATAATAGGAAAAATGCCAAGGGGGGTTAATACTTTCGCAAGCCACTGCAGCTAGCTAGTTAACATTAGCTGGCTGGCTTGCTAGCTAACATTACGTGTATCATCTGTGTAGTAATATTATTTGTTTCTCAGAGTCATTTGCATTGCTAGTTATAGCCTAATGTTAGCTAGCTAGCTGACATTGAACCTGGTTGGTTAGCCACCTGCAGATTCATGCAGACTAGTAACGTTATGAGTTGGGATTATGGTTCATTGTTTAGCTAGCTAGCTACATGTCTAAACAAAAGACTCCACTATGCAAGTAAATATTTCACTACACCTTCTGTATCCTGTGCATGTGACAAATAAACGTTGGTTTTATTTGATATAGTATGTGTTTACCAGGGACGGTAATGTGAAGAACATGACCTGCACCAAAGTCAAACTAGGATATAACGTTAGGCCAACGAGACAGTGACCAAGTTCTAAAATTCTCAGGTAGAATGTCCTGCTTTTCTAACGTAAGCTATTTTCTGTAATTTGCTCGACATTAACTTGGAAATAATGATCTTGTTGTGAGTTTATTTTCCTTTAATAATGAAGATAAATGAGCTAAAGTGAAGACATTGTCAGCTATATGGTCGCTATTTGAACTGGCTAGCCAGGTAACTTAACATTAGCTAGCTAGCTAACAAGCTAGAAACTAACCAAAATGTTGTTTGGAAAGTTGCTTTTAGATGCCTGTTTTGCTAGATTGACATATACTTAATTCATTTAGTGTGTTTATGGGTAGTGTTATTGGTGTTAAAATACACCAGTTATGCTATTTTGGACCACCAGGCTGCTGGTGTCATGCAGCCTGTAGTTTTTGTGTTTACACGTTTTCATAACGACAACGACAAGTTGTCGGACAAAGTATACACCAGCCATTAGTCTTGAATCTTTAGTTGTTTAGTACATGCATCACATGTGAATCCTTAAATAAGATGGGTGGTCCTAAGGCTTTAGAGGGTGTGAACGATGCTGAATGGGTGTAGACAAAGAAGAGCTCTCCAGTAGGTTTACCAAAACATTCAAGGGCCATTTTCTCAAAAGTAAGCTTACAAGTTCATCAACGTTCAAAGCAGAATTACTTTCCCATTCTTCCTCAACTGTAGTGTATGATATAACATTTTCTAGCTCTGAGTCTCTAATTTATCCGATGTAAAAAACACCATTTAAAATGTTGCTACATAAGATCAAATCGAGCCGGTCGGTCACATTTCGTTACTTTACAGCCTTACAATAAAATTGATAAATATAATTTTCCCTCATCAATCTACACACAATACCCCATAATGACAAAATGAAAACAGGTTGTAATAATTTTTTGCAAATTTATAAAAAATAAAAACAGAAATACGTTATTTACATAAGTATTCAGAGCCCCAAAATATCTGCAGCATTGAAGGTCCCCAAGAACGCAGTGGTCTCCATCATACTTTTTTTTTTTCATCATACTTAAATGGAAGAAGTTTGGAACCACCAAGACTCTTCCTAGAGCTGGACGCCCGGCCAAACTGAGCAATCGGGGGAGAAGGGCCTTGGTCAGGGAGGTGACCATGAACCCGATGGTCACTCTGACAGAGCTCCAGAGTTCCTCTGTGGGGATGGGAGAACCTTCCAGAAGAACTACCATCTCTGCAGCACTCCACCAATCAGGCCTTTATGGTAGAGTGGCCAGACGGAAGCCACTCCTCAGTAAAAGGCACATGACAGCCCGCTTGGAGTTTGCCAAAAGGCACCTAAAGGACTAAGACCATGAGAAACAAGATGATCTGGTCTGATGACACCAATATTGAACTCTTTGGCCTGAATGCCAAGTGTCACGTCTGAAGGAAACCAGCTACCGCTCATCACCTGTCCAATACGATCCCTACGGTGAAGCATGGTGGTGGCAGCATCATGCTGTGGGGATGTTTTTCAGTGGCAGGGACTGGGAGACTAGTCAGGATGGAGGGAAAGATGAACGGAGCAAAGTACAGAGAGATCCATGATGAAAACCTGCTCCAGAGCGCTCAGGACCTCAGGCTGGGGCGAAGGTTCACCTTCCAGCAGGACAACAACCCTAAGCACACAGTAAAGACAATGCAGGAGTGACTTCGGGACAAGTCTCTGAATGTCCTTGAGTGGCCCAGCCAGAGCCTGGACTTGAACCCGATCTAACATCTCTGGAGAGACCTGAAAAAAGCTGTGCAGCGACGCTCCCCTATCCAACCTGACAGAGCTCGAGAGGATCTGCAGAGAAGAATGGGAGAAACTCCCCAAATACAGATGTGGACCCCACACCTCACTGCCATGAAGTGCAATTGGTTCAATGACACATATACAATAAGTATTTGAATTTGAAATGTGTTTTTAATGGCATAGAATGCCCTGCATGCTTTCTCTCTCAGTTCATTCACAGCACCATTAAGGTGTCCAGTTGAGCTCATTTTTAAATATATATTTTGTACCAATTGAGAACTTTGGTCTAATTCCCTGAGATCTGGATCTTCTCTGGAAAATCATTATTTTAGTATTTTTGGGGTTTACTGCCAGGGCCCAGGTCTGACAGTACTGCTCTAGCAGGTCCAGGCTCTGCTGTAGGCCATGTGCTGTGGGTGACAGCAGGCACAGGTCATCTGCCAAGAGCAGGCATTTAACCTCTGAATTGTGGAGACTAACACCAGGGGCTGGGGATTTTTCTAGAATAGTGGCCAATTCGTTTATGTAAATATTGAAGAGTGCAGTGCTCAGATTGCAACCCTGGTGAAGGCCCCACCCCTGGTTAAAGAATTCTGTTACTTTCTTGCCAATTTTGATGCTGCACATTTTGATTTAATTATGTCATATGTTTTACCCCACACCACTTTCAATAACTTTGTAGAATAGTCCTGTATGCCAAATCAAATGCTTTTTGGATGTTGATAAAGCAAGCGTACATTTTGGTATTATTTTGTTGGACATGTTTATCTATCAGGGTGTGTAGGGTGTAAATAGGATCGGTCGTGCGATGTTTTGGTATAAATCCAACTTGGCTTTTACTCAAGACATTGTGCTTATTAAGGAAGTTTAGAACTCTTACATTTATTTTACTACAGAAAACCTTCCCCAGGTTACTGTTCACACAAATGCCTCTGGAATTGTTAGGGTCAAATTTATCTCCGTTCTTAAATTCCTTAATTCCAGATATCAGGGAAAGAACCTACACTCAGGATCAAATTAAACCGTTTTAATATTAGCAAATTGACATTTTGCACTAGTGAATTTGAGCATCTCATTTAGGATGCCATCAGGGCCGCATGTTGTTGTTTTTTTAATTTGAGGGCCTGAAGTTTCTTATAGTGCTCCTGGTCAGTAATTGGGGAGTCCAATGGATTTTGATTGTCCTTTATAGCTTTTTCTAATCCATTCAACTTCTCATGAATTTGGCATTGTTCTGCGTTTGTATCAATCTGAACGGTGTTGTAGTGTTTTAAAATGGGTTGTCCATATGTCATCATTTTGTATCGCTAATTCCTCTTGTTTAGATTTTTTTAGTTTTTTCCAATTTTGCCAGAAGTTGTTTGTTTTTATGGACTCCTCAATCAGCTGCTTGCTGTTGTACTGTGCTTGTTTGGTTACTGGGCTGTGAATTTGTGGCTGTTTTCCATGTCTGTTCTTAGGTAATTTGGCTGTGATCAGACAGTGGCTTGACGGTGAATGAGCTGAGAGAGAAAGGGTCAATGTCTGAAATCATATAGGCTACTGTGCTGTGGCCTGAGTTGAGCAATAGGTGAATCTCTCCAAAGAGTCCCCCAGTAACCTACCATTGACAAAGTACAAACCCAGGCTTCGACAGAGCTGCAACAGATCCCTTCCATTTTTGTTGATGGTGCTGTCACTGTTGTTTCTACTGGGGAGATTAAGACGGTTAGAAACAGTATGGCCTGTAATAAAGCTGTCCTCTCCTGTGCTCGTTAGATCAGGAAGTGTTCCTGTGAGTGTATTTGTGTCCCCACAGATGAGCACATTTCCCTGGGCCTGGAAATGGCACGTCTCTTCCTCAAGGCTGGGGAATATCTCCTCTGAGTAATATGGGGATTCTGAGGGGGGATTATATTGCGCAAAGGAACACATATTTTTCTGTCAGTACAAGGTTCTTTTTTCAGTTTTTAAAACCAAATGTTGATATTACCAATTTTGAGGGGATCAATTAGATTTTGTAGTTCAGATTTGTACCAAATGATCAATCCTCCAGAGTCTCTATATTACCAGAGTTGTGAATATGTTTTGGGGCTTTTCTTTTGTGTGTTTCTGTGAAGGCACAATTACCTCTCTGTACCTCCCTCTCTAATCTCTCTCTCGCTATCTCCTCTATCTCTCTCTATCTATCTCTCTATATCTGCTCGATAATCTCTATAGATATGATGCTCGATAATATCTCTCTCTCTTCGTCTCTCTCGTCTAGCTCTCTCTCTCCTTCTCTCTCTCTCTCCTCTCTATCTCTCTCTGTCGGCCTGTGGGACAGCGAGTGACAATGTCTGCCTTACACCATGTCCTCCTGCAGAATGATGACGTCATCATCAATGCTAAACTCTTCAGGCCAAAGGTTGATGAGTTTAGGCCCTGAATGTTCCACATGGTAACTGATACTGATTTCATGTTGCAAAAAGAAAGAACAGCAAAGTCAAAAATACAGTAACTACTAAATACTAAGTTGTTAAGAGTGAGATAAACAGGATAACAGCATACATACAGTTGAAGTCGGAAGTTTACATACACTAAGTTGACTGTGCCTATAAACAGCTTGGAAAATTACAGAAAATGATGTCATGGCTTTAGAAGCTTCTGATAGGCTAATTTACACCATTTGAGTCAATTGGAGGTGTACCTGTGGATGTATTTCAAGGCCTTCCTTCAAACTCAGTGCCTCTTTGCTTGACATCATGGGAAAATCAAAAGAAATCAGCCAAGACCTCAGAAAAAAATTTGTAGACCTCCACAAGTCTGGTTTATCCTTGGGAGCAATTTCCAAATGCCTGAAGGTACCACGTTCATCTGTACAAACAATAGTACGCAAGTATAAACACCACGCAGCCGTCATACCGCTCAGGAAGGAGACTGGTTCTGTCTCCTAGAGATGAACGTACTTTGGTGCAAAAAGTGCAAATCAATCCCAGAAGAACAGCAAAGGACCTTGTGAAGATGCTGGAGGAAACAGGTACAAAAGTATCTATATCCACAGTAAAATGAGTCCTATATCGACATATAACCTGAAACGCCGCTCAGCAAGGAAGAAGCCACTGCTCCAAAACCGCCATAAAAAGCCAGACTACGGTTTGCAACTCCACATGGGGACAAAGATCGTACTTTTTGGAGAAATGTCCTCTGGTCTGATGAAACAAAAATAGAACTGTTTGGCCATGATGACCATCGTTATGTTTGGAGGAAAAAGGGGGATCCTTGCAAGCCGAAGAACACCATCCCAACCGTGAAGCACGGGGGTGGCAGCATCATGCTCTGGGGGTGCTTTGCTGCAGGAGGGACTGGTGCACTTCACAAAATAGATGGCATCATGAGGAAGGAAAATGATGTGGATATATTGAAGCAACATCTCAAACATCAGTCAGGAAGTTAAAGCTTGGTCGCAAATTGGTCTTCCAAATGGACAATGACCCCAAGCATGCTTCCAAAGTTGTGGCAAAATGGCTTAAGGACAACAAAGTCAAGGTATTGGAGTGGCCATCACAAAGCCCTGACCTCAATCCAATAGAAAATGTGTGGGCAGAACTGAAAAAGCGTGTGCGAGCAAGGTGGCCTACAAACCTGGTTCAGTTACACCAGCTCTGTCAGGAGGAATGGGCCAAAATTCAACCAACCTATTGTGGGAAGCTTGTGGAAGGCTACCCGAAACATTTGACCCAAGTTAAACATTTTAAAGGCAATGCTACCAAATACTAATTGAGTGTATGTAAACTTCTGACCCACTGGGAATGTGATGAAAGAAATAAAAGTTGAAATAAATCATTCTCTCTGCTATTATTCTGACATTTCACATTCTTAAAATAAAGTGTTGATCCTAACTGACCTAAAACAGGGAATGTTTACTAGGATTAAATGTCAGGAATTGTGAAAACTGAGTTTAACTGTATTTGTCTAAGGTGTATGTAAACTTCCGACTTCAACTGTATATATTCATTGAAAATGTAAACTTTTATTACAATAGGTGTGTGTGTGTGCGTGTGCGCGTTTAGTGCAGATGTATTGGAGGAAATCTCACTCAATCCTACAGGGTTCTCCTGCCCTCTGAGGACCTCTGCGTAGCTGCGCTGGTCCTGTGGAGTGGAGGGGGGCAGTGGGGGTGGTGAGGGACTGCAGCTTCTCTCTAGTGGTCTCTACAGTCTGTTCTCTATCTATCTATCTATCTATCTATCTATCTATCTATCTATCTATCTATCTATCTATCTATCTATCTATCTATCTATCTATCTATCTATCTATCTATCTATCTATCTATCTATCTATCTATCTATCTATCTATCTATCTATCTATCTATCTATCTGTCTATCTGTCTATCTGTCTATCTGTCTATCTATCTATCTATCTATCTATCTATCTATCTATCTATCTATCTATCTATCTATCTATCTACTGCATGCGCTATGATAAACTGTGTCCAATAGCTTCAATACAGTGGCATCTGCATTCATATAGAAGATATCGCCATAGTCAAATAGGTGAAGCTAAAGAGGTTTTAAGCTAAATATGTTTTAAGCTAAATAGGTGTTAAGCTAAATAGGTGTTAAGCTAAATACAGTGAGGGAAAAAAGTATTTGATCCCCTGCTGATTTTGTACGTTTGCCCACTGACAAAGACATGATCAGTCTATAATTTTAATAGTAGGTGAGAGACAGAATAACAACAAAAAAATCCAGAAAAACGCATTTCAAAAATGTTATAAATTGATTTGCATTTTAATGAGGGAAACAAGTATTTGACCCCTCTGCAAAACATGATTTAGTACTTGGTGGCAAAACCCTTGTTGGCAATCACAGAGGTCAGACGTTTCTTGTAGTTGGCCACCAGGTTTGCACACATCTCAGGAGGGATTTTGTCCCACTCCTCTTTGCAGATCTTCTGCAAGTCATTAAGGTTTGGAGCCTGACGTTTGGCAACTCGAACCATCAGCTCCCTCCACAGATGTTTGTGTTGTTGGTGATTAAACACACAGAGTGGTTATAATGAGTTCAACAGTATGTGGACGTTTTCCATCTACTTACATAAAAACAACAGGTTCAAAAATATTCAGTGAAGTCATCGACCTTCTCTCTGATAATACACGTAAGGAAGGGAGGGAGACGTTTCTCCTAAACAGAGAGAACGTTAAGTAACAAATCCCAGGGCTGGAAGATCAGAGCGGTATTAACGCCTCACTACTCTGGCTTATTCTACACATTCACAATCAGGGAAGACCCACTGTAGCAGGAGCAGTGTGTGTGTGTGTGTGTGTGTGTGTGTGTGTGTGTGTGTGTGTGTATGTGTGTGTGTGTGTGTAGTGTAGCAGTGGGAACATCAGATTTCATGCAGCTTTTAAAGGATTATACAGGAAGCTTCAGCCTTTTGGATCCTGATGCTACAACATGTCAATTTTTTTTATATATTTCAGGTTTTTCTCTGTTGTCAGAGTGCCACTAAGAGATGTTTCCTGATTCAGTGTGGGATTGTTTACAGTGAAGCCACCTAGTACACTGACCCAAATGGCACCCTATTCCCTACAGTATGTAGTGCACCCTATTCCCTACAGTATGTAGTGCACCCTATTCCCTACAGTATGTAGTGCACCCTATTCCCTACAGTATGTAGTGCACCCTATTCCTTACAGTATGTAGTGCACCCTATTCCCTACAGTATGTAGTGCACCCTATTCCCTACAGTAGTAGTGCACCCTATCCCCTACAGTAGTAGTGCACCCTATTCCCTACAGTATGTAGTGCACCCTATTCCCTACAGTATGTAGTGCACCCTATTCCCTACAGTATGTAGTGCACCCTATTCCCTACAGTATGTAGTGCACCCTATTCCCTACAGTATGTAGTGCACCCTATCCCCTACAGTATGTAGTGCACCCTCTCCCTACAGTATGTAGTGCACCCTATTCCCTACAGTATGTAGTGCACCCTATTCCCTACAGTATGTAGTGCACCCTATTCCCTACAGTATGTAGTGCACTACATTTGGACCAGGGCACGTTAGGAATAGGGTGCCATTTGGCTGTACACTAGCAATGGTCATCAAAATGTACAAAAGGTCAAAAACCCAGTTCTGATAAACGTAACAGCTGCATAATGCAGTAAGATATTCAACTGTTTTTTGAAATAAAAAAATCCATCAAATATTGACTGTATTATAGCACAGAAATAATGAGAGACATAAAATCAATGGAATTCAGACATTTTGGTGGGACTTTCAATTGAGTGCAAAAAATATCACATTTTGTTTTCTTTGAAATGATACATGACAACGTTTTTAACCCACATACTGTACGACCCTTTTCTATGTTTTGTTATTATATTGAATTATCACTTTTGGAGTCCTCCTGAGTGGCGCAGCGATCTAAGGCACTGAATCGAAGTGCTAGAGGCGTCAGTTCAGACCCGGGTTCGATCCCAGGCTACATCACAACTGGCCGTGATCGGGAGTCCCATAGGGTGAGACACAGTTGTCCGAGTTAGGGGAGGGTTTGGCTGGGGGGGCTTTACTTGGCTCATCGCGCTCTAGCAACTCATTGTGGCGGCCCGGGCACCTGCAGGCTGACCTCGGTCGTCAGGTGAACGGTGTTTCCTCCGGCACATCGGCGCGGCTGCCTTCCGGGTTAAGCGGGCGGGTGTTAAGAAGCGCGGTTTGGCTGGTCATGTTTCGGAGGACGCATGACTCGACCATTGCCTCCCAAGCCCGTTGGGGAGTTGCAGCGATGAGACAAGATTTTAAGAATAAAAGATGTATCACTTACTTTCACCATGGCTTTTACCCAAAGACGTGTGACATTACTTATCCATGACTGATGTTCTCTAGAATATTCAACACAAGGCGGAAATGTTTTATACCAAAATAGTACCACCTGTTGTGAAGATAAGCAAATAATGCTCTAGAGTCAACCAATGCATGTTTATTTAGTGGAAGATAAAAAATTGCGTGATTGATTTAGACATGGATTTTTCGTGTCAGCTTTCTTTTCTGACTGCGACTTTGCTTACATTACCATCAACAATTTTCTATCCCACAAAGGAAACATTTACAGGAAGTAGATTGTTTTCTCTTCTCTCCTGTCATGTAGTTGCAGGGCGTTTCATCCCCATCGATATTTCAACTATGATAAGCACATGGGTCAAAACGTTTTTGTCCAATGTCTACAATTCCCATCCTTTTGAGACATTGTTGCACACTTTTCCCCAATAGTAAAGTCCAGGAGAAAAGGGCTTTTCAAGGGTAATAGTATGAATATTGTCAGTTTCTATTTTAAAACCAATCGGTGAAGTGATAATTGACAAATAGATGATCCACTTCTTAAACACAGCCAAATAGTGGTTTGGAGAGGTGGGCGTGGCTTCAGCCTTGCTACTTCCACAGCTGTCGTCCAGAGCTGTAATATACTTCCTTATACTCCAGAAACTGACCACAACCATAAAACTACTGACCACAAAACTACTGACCACAACCATAAAACTACTGACCACAAAACTACTGACCACAGCTGCTGACCACAACCATAAAACTACTGACCACAACCACACAACGACTGACCACAGTTACTGACCACAATTACACAACTACTGACCACAACCACACAATGACTGACCACAGTTACTGACCACAACCACACAACGACTGACCACAACTACTGACCACAACCACACAACGACTGACCACAACTACACAATACTGACCACAACCACACAACTACTGACCACAACCACACAACGACTGACCACAACCACACAACGACTGACCACAACCACACAAGTACTGACCACAACTACTGACCACAACCACACAACTACATCAAAAGATGTATTTGAGAAAGAAGAGCTGAAATATGCTTCCTTCCATTCCAGAAACTAAAGCTGACGTTGTTCACCAGTGACATGGTGTATCTCTCTGGTCTACTCTAACCAGGTTCAACAGGGCTGCATGTGGTAGTGTGACATGGTGTATCTCTCTGGTCTACTGATGCAGCCAGTCAAACTCAGATGCTTGGAACATATTTCCATTGTTTATAAACAGTGTTTTGTTTGTTTAAGTTGTGATTTGATTTATTGGGTTTCGCTTATAAACACAAATCCTAGTGACGGTAAAATATTACTAACACAGGACATTGTGCAACGCTAAAACAACAGAGTAGAGCACATGAAACAGTAAATATCACACACCCTAACCCTGAACCCACAACCCAGACACTCAGCATAGATTCTAGAACATACATGACATGTTAAACTACCACATGCAGCCCTGTTGAACCTCTCTCACTTCATGGTAGAGTCATAATCAAGATGGGCAGGTCTCTGCGTTATTAATCCATCCCCGAGTAAAACCTTTACTTACACTGGCCCTATCAGACACCAGTATTAGAGCAGTGTGTGAGCCTATAGGCCAGGGGAGAAAACATCGTTAAAGAGTGGAGGGCGGTGGAGTGGAGTTGGAGCAGCATCAGAGGATGGCTGCCAGGGATAAATCCAGTTTCATATTAAATGGGGTACATCATCAAGGTGGTGCAGGGTAAATCCAGTTTTATATAATGGAGGTACAGCATCAGAGGATGGCTGCCAGGGGATAAATCCAGTTTCATATTAAATTGAGGTACAGCATCAGAGGATGGCTGCCAGGGATAAATCCAGTTTCATATTAAATGGAGGTACAGCATCAGAGGATGGCTGCCAGGGATAAATCCAGTTTCATATTAAATGGAGGTACAGCATCAGAGGATGGCTGCCAGGGATAAATCCAGATTCATATTAAATGGAGGTACAGCATCAGAGGATGGCTGCCAGGGATAAATCCAGATTCATATTAAATGGAGGGTACCAGCATCAAGGAGGCTGCCAGTGGATAAATCCAGTTTCATATTAAATGGAGGTACAGCATCAGAGGATGGCTGCCAGGGATAAAATCAGGTTCATATTAAATGGTAAGGTACAAGCATCAGAGGATGGCTGCCAGGGATAAATCCAGTTTCATATTAAATGGAGGTACAGCATCAGAGGATGGCTGCCAGGGATAAATCCAGATTCATATTAAATGGAGGTACAGCATCAGAGGATGGCTGCCAGGGATAAATCCAGTTTCATATTAAATGGAGGTACAGCATCAGAGGATGGCTGCCAGGGATAAATCCAGTTCATATTAAATGGAGGTACAGCACAAGGATGCTGCCAGGGATAAATCCAGTTTCATATTAAATGGAGGTACAGCATCAGAGGATGGCTGCCAGGGATAAATCCAGATTCATATTAAATGGAGGTACAGTACGGAGAGCCAACAGGGACACAAAACAAGCCAGCAGAGCCAGGTGGACAGACCTGATGATGTGACAGTCATCCATCCATGCTTAGACGAGATCCATGTTAGAGAGCCATATTAGAGATCCAGGCTTTAGACCAGAGCCATTTTAGAGATCCAGGCTTTAGACCAGAGCCATGTTAGAGATCCAGGCTTTAGACCAGAGCCATGTTAGAGATCCAGGCTTTAGACCAGAGCCATGTTAGAGATCCAGGCTTTAGACCAGAGCCATGTTAGAGATCCAGGCTTTAGACCAGAGCCATGTTAGAGATCCAGGCTTTAGACCAGAGCCATGTTAGAGATCCAGGCTTTAGACCAGAGCCATGGGGAGATTTAGACATTTTAGTCATTTAGCAGACGCTCTTATCCAGAGGACTTACAGTTAGTGAGTGCATACATGTATTTCTTTATCCTTTTTTTTCTCCTCTTTTTTTAAAAATACTGGCCCCCCGTGGGAAACGAACAACCCACACCCCTGGGTTTGCAAGCACCATGGGTCTCCCCTGGGCTACACAGGGCCATGAAGGGACAGATTAGAGGGCCATAAAGGGACAGAGGTGGTGGTTAGATGGAGAGAGGGACAAAACACAGCCAGGTCCACTGACAGACAGACAGACAGACAGGTCCCTGGACTACAGGCAGGCAGAAAAGACAGAGCACGACAGAGAGACAGACAGACAGCCAGACAGCCAGAAGACACTACAGACAGACAGACAGTCAAAACCCACCAACACCTGCGAACAGAAGGCTCTAGTCCCTCTCTTCTCTATTTCTATTCTATTCCCTCTATAGGGCATCACTTTAACCAGAGCCATAGGGATAAGTCTACCAAGGAACCACTCAAGTGTTTTAGAGTTGTAGCTTCCTCCCCCTACAACCTCTTACAGCCCCCTGAGTTATAACTCCTACTGCAGCCCTCCTCCCTGGTTAACTCCTACTCAGCCTCCTGTCCTGGTTTTAACTCCCACTGCAGCCCTCCTGTCCCGAGTTATAATCTACTGCAGCCCCTTCCCCTGGGAAAGTTTTTAATTTAAAACCCCCCCCCCTTTTTTAAAACCGGGCCCCCCCCCCCAGCCCCTCCCCCTTCACTAAAAAGGGTTTTAAAAAAACTCCCCCCCCCTTTCCCCTTTTGGGCACCCCTGCCCCTTTTTTCCCCCGGGGAGTAAAATAAAAATTTTCCCTTTCCCCCTTTGGCCGGGCCCAAAATTTTTTTTTTTTGTCTTTGAAGTTATCAAGAGCCCCTTCGTTTATATCAAAATGATTTCTTTATTTTTTTTTTTTCTCTTTTTTTTTAAATAACTCCCCCCCGGGAAAAACAACCCAAAACCGGTTTTGGAAGACCATGCTCTCCAACAGAAGGGGGGCCGAAGGGACCATTTGAGGCCCAAAGGGACAAGGGGGGTTAGGAGAAGGCAAAACAAGCCTGTAGACAGCAGAAAAACAAAAAAACCAACAGACAACAGAAGACAACGACAGACGAAAGGCCACATACAAAAGACAGAAAACGACCGGACAACAACGCGCAAACCGCAACAACAGACAGCAAAGAAGGGACAGAAGCAAAGAAAAAATGGAAAAGAAGACCCCCCACAATTTTTTCCCCCAGGCAACGCCCAAGCCAAAGGGAAACCCCAGGAAACACCAAGAGAGGGAGCCCTCCCCCCAATCAAAAAAGGCCCCGAAAAACCTCGCAGCCCCCGCCCGGGGAAAAACCCACGGCAGCCCCCTGCCAATAACCCCTCCATCCCCCCTTCCTTTTTAATCCTATTCCCCCCCCTGGCCCTAGTTAACCCAAGACCCCCCTTTTTGATTTAAAACCCTCCCCACCACCCTCCGCCCTAAAGTTAAACCTCCTACTGCAGCCCTCCTGTCCCTGAGTTATAACCCTACTGCAGCCCCCTTCCCTAGTTATAACTCCTCTGCACCCCTCCTGCCCCTATTATAACTCCTACCCCCCTCCGGCCCTGAGTTTAAACCCCACTGCGCCCTCCTTCCCTGAGTTAAAACTCCCTGCACCCTCCTGTCCCTGAGTTTAACTCCCCTTACTCAGCCTCCGTCCCTGATTTAACTCCTACTGCACCCTCCTGCCCTTTTTTAACCCCACTGCCCCCTCCTGTCCCGATTAAAATCCAACTCACCCCCCTGCCCCCTGATTAAAAACTCCTCCCTGCGCCCCCGTCCCGATTATAATCCTACTGCAGCCCTCCGGGCCCGAGTTTACTCCTACGCCCCCCCTTTTCCCGGGTTTTAAACTTACTGCACCCCCCTGTCCGGTTATAACCCTACTGCAGCCCCCTTCCCGGGTTTTAAAACTCCACTGAGCCCCCCCTGTCCCTGTTAAACCCTACGCAGCCCCCGCCCAGTTATAACTCCTACTCAGCCCTCCTCCCTAGTATAACTCCTCTGCGCCCTCCTGTCCCGAGTTAAAAATCTCCTACTGCAGCCCCCCTGTCCCTGTTTTATAATCCCTGCACCCCCTCCTGTCCCTGATTTATAACTCCTACGCAGCCCCCTTCCCTTTTTTATAACTCCTACTGCACCCTCCTTCCCGGTTATAACTCCTACGCAGCCCTCCTGTCCCTGAATTAAAACTCCTAATTTCCGCCCTCCTGCCCCTATTATAATTCCACTGCAGCCCCCTGCCCCTGATTAAACTCCACGCACCCCCTGCCCTGATTTAAAAATTCCTACTCACCCCCTGTCCCCTGATTATAACTCCACTGCAGCCCCCTTCCCTGAGTTTAAAATCCTACTGCGGGCCCCCTCCTGTCCCTTTTGAGTTAAAACCCTACTGCACCCTCCTGTCCCTTTTATTCCTACTGCGCCCTCCGGCCCCTGATTTAAACTCCACTGCACCCCCTTCCCTATTTTAATCCTATTTCGCCCTCCTGTCCCTGTTTATACTCACTGCCCCCCCCCGTCCCTGAGTTATAATCCCTGCACCCCTCCGTCCCTATTTAATTCCTACTGCACCCTCCTTCCCTTTTTATAACCCTACTGCGTTTTTTAAAAAAGGAGGTTACTCAAGGAAAATTTCAAAAAAACCCCAAAACCCCGGGACAACCCAAAGGAATAAAACCACCATGCAGAGCCATTGAAAGGCCAAAATTAGAAGACCCAGTAACCCTAGGCCATATAAATCCAGGCTTAGACAGACCATATTAGAGATCCAGCCTTTAGACAAGAGCCATATTAGAGATCCAGGCTTTAGACCAGAGCCATATTAGAGATCCAGGCTTTAGACCAGAGCCATATTAGAGATCCAGGCTTTAGACCAGAGCCATATTAGAGATCCAGGCTTTAGACCAGAGCCAAAGGGAGATTTAGACATTTTAGTCATTTAGCAGACGCTCTTATCAAGAGCAACTTACAGTTAGTGAGTGCATAAATGTATTTCTTTATCCTTTTTTTTCTTCTCTTTTTTTTAAAATACTGCCCCCCCGTGGGAAACGAACCCACAACCCTGGCTTTGCAAGCACCATGCTCTACCAACTGAGCTACAGGGGGCCATGAAGGGACAGATTTGAGGGTCATGAAGGGACAGAGGTGGTGGTTGGATGGAGAGAGGGACAAAACACAGCCATGTCCACTGACAGACAGACAGACAGACAGACAGACAGACAGACAGACAGACAGACAGACAGACAGACAGACAAGGGCAGACAGACAACAACAGCGAACAAAGGCTCTATTCCCCGCCAACCCTTCCATTTCCCCAAAGGACAGGACCAGACCCAATAACAGGAAACAAAACCTGCAAGTGTTTTATTTTCCCTTTTCCCAGCTTCTTTTCCCCCTTTCAACCTTTCCAAGGGCCCCCTAGTTTTTAATTTACTTCCTCACCCTCCTGTCCCCCTGAGTTATAACTTCTAACTGGCAGCCCTCCTTGTCCCTGAGTTATAACTCCTACTGCACCCCCTGTCCCGAGTTTTAACTCCTACTGCAGCCCTCCTGTCCCTGAGTTATAACTCCTACTGCAGCCCCTGGCCCTGAGTTATAACTCCTAAATGCAGCCCTCCTGTCCCTGAGTTTATAACTCCTACTGCAGCCCTCCTGTCCCTGATTATAACTCCTAAATGCAGCCATCCTGTCCCTGGATATAACTCCTACTGCAGCCCTCCTGTCCCTGAGTTATAACTCCTACTGGCCGCCCCCTGTCCCTGAGTTTATAACTTCTACTGCAGCCCTCCTGTCCCTGAGTTATAACTCCTATGCAGCCCTCCTGTCCCTGAGTTATAACTCTACTGCAGCCCTCCTGTCCCGAGTTTATAACTTCTACTGCAGCCCTCCTTCCCTGAGTTATAACTCCTACCCGCAGCCCTCCTGTCCCTGAGTTTTTTAACTCCCCCACTGCAGCCCCCCTGTCCCCGGAGTTATAACTCCTACTGCAGCCCTCCTGTCCCTGAGTTATAACTTTCCCACTTGCAAACCCTCCCGTCCCTGATTTATAACTCCTACTCGCAGCCCTCCTGCCCCCGAGTTTAACTCCTACCCGCAGCCCTCCTGGTTCCCCCGAGTTTATAACTCCTACGGGAGCCCTCCTGTCCCTGAGTTATAAACTCCCATGCAGCCCCCTGTCCCTGAATTTTTTAACTCCTACTGCAAACCCTCCTGTCCCTGAGTTATAAACTCCTACTGCAGCCCTCCTGTCCCTGAGTTATAACTCCTACTGCAGCCCTCCTGTCCCTGAGTTATAACTCCTACTGCAGCCCTCCTGTCCCTGAGTTATAACTCCTACTGCAGCCCTCCTGTCCCTGAGTTATAACTCCTACTGCAGCCCTCCTGTCCCTGAGTTATAACTCCTACTGCAGCCCTCCTGTCCCTGAGTTATAACTCCTACTGCAGCCCTCCTGTCCCTGAGTTATAACTCCTACTGCAGCCCTCCTGTCCCTGAGTTATAACTTCTACTGCAGCCCTCCTGTCCCTGAGTTATAACTCCTACTGCAGCCCTCCTGTCCCTGAGTTATAACTCCTACTGCAGCCCTCCTGTCCCTGAGTTATAACTTCTACTGCAGCCCTCCTGTCCCTGAGTTATAACTCCTACTGCAGCCCTCCTGTCCTGAGTTATAACTCTACTGCAGCCCTTCCTGTCCCTGAGTTATAACTCTACTGCAGCCCTCCTGTCCCTGATTTATAACTCCTACTGCAGCCCTCCTGTCCCTGATTTTTAACTCCTACTGCCCCTCCTGTCCCTGATTTATAATCCTACTGCAGCCCTCCTGTCCCGGGGTTTTTAAAATCCACTGCAGCCCCCCCTGTCCCTGGTTATAACTCCTACTGCAGCCCCCCTGTCCCTGAGTTTTAATCCTACTGCAGCCCTCCGTCCCTGATTTTTAACTCCTACTGCAGCCCCCCTTTTAAAAGATCCTACGGAGCCAACCGGCCCAAAAACCCAGCAAGCCTGGCCCCGATTAATACTCCATCCCCCCTCTGGTCCTGTTTAACCTTTTTGGAAACCCTTTCCCCGAGTTTTAAATCCACTTGCAAACCCTTGGTCCCTTTTAACCACTATGAGCCCTTTCCTGCCCATTAAACACTTTAAACGAGCCCTTTGGTCCGCGTTAAACCCTATGGCAGGCCCCTTTTTCCCCGGGGGGTTTAACTTTCTACTGCAGCCCTCCTTTCCCTGAGTTATAACTTGTACTTACCTCCCGTCCTGAGTAAAAACTCCACTGGGCAACCCCCCTGGTTCCCAAGCCAGCAAGCCACCAACCACAGGGGGTAAAAAGGGGGAGATTGAGCCCGAGGGACAGAGTTGTAAAGAGGGCAAAAACAGCCAGCCATGGCAGCGAAACAGAGCCCAGCAGAGCCAGCCAGGCAGAGCAGAAACAGAGCCCAGCAGAGCCAGCCAGGCAGAGCAGAAACAGAGCCCAGCAGAGCCAGCCAGGCAGAGCAGAAACAGAGCCCAGCAAGCCACCAGGCAGAGCAAAACAGTGCCAGCAGAGCCAGCCAGGCAGAGCAGAAACAGAGCCCAGCAGAGCCAGCCAGGCAGAGCAGAAACAGAGCCCAGCAGAGCCACCAGCATAGCAGAAAAGAGCAGCAGAGCAGCCAGGAGAGCATTAAACAGAGCCAGCAGAGCCAGACTGGAAGTATATTTCAGCAGAGAAACTAACATGTTGGTATATTTAGTTGACAAATGAAACAATTCCCAACTGCTGGATACAAATAGTCTGTTCAGCAGGTTAATTCTCTGACTCAACCCCCTTAACCCTCCTCCTTTAACCCTCCCCCTCAGCATACCCCCTCAGCCCTCCTCCGTAACCCTCCTCCTTAGCCCCCCCTCATTTTCCAGTGTCCGTCATAGGGGAGTGGCACTGGAAAACTGAGCAACTAGTGGTAGGGAGAGATAAATAACCCTATGGAATGGGACATTTTTGTGTATGGGTGGTCCTCTGTAGCTCAGCTGGTAGAGCACGGCGCTTGTAACGCCAAGGTAGTGGGTTCGATCCCCGGGACCACCCATACACAAAAAATGTATGCACGCATGACTGTAAGTCGCTTTGGATAAAAGCGTCTGCTAAATGGCATATTATATTATTATTATTATTATCACATCAATACATCACTAGTGGTAGGGAGAGATAAATAACCCTATGGAATGGGACATCAATACATCACTAGTGGTAGGGAGAGATAAATAACCCTATGGAATGGGACATCACTACATCACTAGTGGTAGGGAGAGATAAATAACCCTATGGAATGGGACATCACTACATCACTAGTGGTAGGGAGATAAATAACCCTATGGAATGGGACATCACTACATCACTAGTGGTAGGGAGATAAATAACCCTATGGAATGGGACATCACTACATCACTAGTGGTAGGGAGAGATAAATAACCCTATGGAATGGGACATCACTACATCACTAGTGGTAGGGAGAGATAAATAACCCTATGGAATGGGACATCACTACATCACTAGTGGTAGGGAGAGATAAATAACCCTATGGAATGGGACATCACTACATCACTAGTGGTAGGGAGAGATAAATAACCCTATGGAATGGGACATCACTACATCACTAGTGGTAGGGAGATAAATAACCCTATGGAATGGGACATCACTAAATCACTAGTGGTAGGGAGAGATAAATAACCCTATGGAATGGGACATCACTACATCACTAGTGGTAGGGAGAGATAATAACCTTGAGGACCCTATGGGGGATCCCACTGGGACATCACTACATCACTAGTGGTAGGGAGAGATAATAACCCTATGGAATGGGACATCACTACATCACTAGTGGTAGGGAGAGATAAATAACCCTATGGAATGGGACATCACTACATCACTAGTGGTAGGGAGAGATAAATAACCCTATGGAATGGGACATCACTACATCACTAGTGGTAGGAGAGATAAATAACCCTATGGAATGGGACATCACTACATCACTAGTGGTAGGGAGATAAATAACCCTATGGAATGGGACATCACTACATCACTAGTGGTAGGGAGAGATAAATAACCCTATGGAATGGGACATCACTACATCACTAGTGGTAGGGAGAGATAAATAACCCTATGGAATGGGACATCACTACATCACTAGTGGTAGGGAGAGATAAATAACCCTATGGAATGGGACATCACTACATCACTAGTGGTAGGGAGAGATAAATAACCCTATGGAATGGGACATCACTACATCACTAGTGGTAGGGAGAGATAAATAACCCTATGGAATGGGACATCACTACATCACTAGTGGTAGGGAGAGATAAATAAACCCTATGGAATGGGACATCACTACATCACTAGTGGTAGGGAGAGATAAATAACCCTATGGAATGGGACATCACTACATCACTAGTGGTAGGGAGAGATAAATAAACCCTATGGAATGGGACATCACTACATCACTAGTGGTAGGGAGAGATAAATAACCCTATGGAATGGGACATCACTACATCACTAGTGGTAGGGGAGAGTATAACCCTATGGAATGGACATCACTACATCACTAGTGGTAGGGAGAGATAAATAACCCTATGGAATGGGACATCACTACATCACTAGTGGTAGGGAGAGATAAATAACCCTATGGAATGGGACCATCACTACATCACTAGTGGTAGGGAGAGATAAATAACCCTATGGGAATGGGACATCACTACATCACTAGTGGTAGGGAGAGATAAATAACCCTATGGAATGGGACATCACTACATCACTAGTGGTAGGGAGAGATAAATAACCCTATGGAATGGGACATCACTACATCACTAGTGGTAGGGAGAGATAAATAATCCCTATGGAATGGGACATCACTACATCACTAGTGGTAGGGAGAGATAAATAACCCTATGGAATGGGACATCACTACATCACTAGTGGTAGGGAGAGATAATAACCCTATGGAATGGGACATCACTACATCACTAGTGGTAGGGAGAGATAAATAAACCCTATGGAATGGGACATCACTACATCACTAGTGGTAGGGAGAGATAAATAACCCTATGGAATGGGACATCACTACATCACTAGTTGGTAGGGAGAGATAAATAACCCTATGGAATGGGACATCACTACATCACTAGTGGTAGGGAGAGATAAATAACCCTATGGAATGGGACATCACTACATCACTAGTGGTAGGAGAGATAAATAACCCTATGGAATGGGACATCACTACATCACTAGTGGTAGGGGAGATAAATAACCCTATGGAATGGGACATCACTACATCACTAGTGGTAGGGAGATAAATAACCCTATGGAATGGGACATCACTACATCACTAGTGGTAGGGAGAGATAAATAAACCCTATGGAATGGGACATCACTACATAGTGGGGGAAAACTAGGGGACATCACTACATCACTAGTGGTAGGGAGAGATAAATAACCCTATGGAATGGGACATCACTACATCACTAGTGGTAGGGAGAGATAAATACCCTATGGAATGGGACATCAACTACATCACTAGTGGTAGGGGAGATAAATAACCCTATGGAATGGGACATCACTACATCACTAGTGGTAGGGAGAGATAAATAACCCTATGGAATGGGACATCACTACATCACTAGTGGTAGGGAGAGATAAATAACCCTATGGAATGGGGACATCATACATCACTAGTGGTAGGGAGATAAATAACCCTATGGAATGGGACATCACTACATCACTAGTGGTAGGGAGAGATAAATAACCCTATGGAATGGGACATCACTACATCACTAGTGGTAGGAGAGATAAATAACCCTATGGAATGGGACATCACTACATCACTAGTGGTAGGGAGAGATAAATAACCCTATGGAATGGGACATCACTACATCACTAGTGGTAGGGAGAGATAAATAACCCTATGGATGGGACATCACTACATCACTAGTGGTAGGAGAGATAAATAACCCTATGGAATGGGACATCACTACATCACTAGTGGTAGGGAGAGATAAATAACCCTATGGAATGGGACATCACTACATCACTAGTGGTAGGGAGAGATAAATAACCCTATGGAATGGGACATCACTACATCACTAGTGGTAGGGAAGATAAATAACCCTATGGAATGGGACATCACTACATCACTAGTGGTAGGGAGAGATAATAACCCTATGGAATGGGACATCACTACATCACTAGTGGTAGGGAGATAAATAACCCTATGGAATGGGATATCACTACATCACTAGTGGTAGGGAGAGATAAATAACCCTATGGAATGGGACATCACTACATCACTAGTGGTAGGAGATAATAACCCTATGGAATGGGACTCACTACATCACTAGTGGTAGGGAGATAAATAACCCTATGGAATGGGACATCACTACATCACTAGTGGTAGGGAGAGATAAATAACCCTATGGAATGGGACATCACTACATCACTAGTGGTAGGGAGAGATAAATAACCCTATGGAATGGGACATCACTACATCATAGTGGTAGGGAGAGATAAATAACCCTATGGAATGGGACATCACTACATCACTAGTGGTAGGGAGAGATAAATAACCCTATGGAATGGGACATCACTACATCACTAGTGGTAGGGAGAGATAAATAACCCTATGGAATGGGACATCCACTACATCACTAGTGGTAGGGAGAGATAAATAACCCTATGGAATGGGGACATCACTACATCACTAGTGGTAGGGAGAGATAAATAACCCTATGGAATGGGGACATCACTACATCACTAGTGGTAGGGAGAGATAAATAACCCTATGGAATGGGACATCACTACATCACTAGTGGTAGGGAGAGATAAATAACCCTATGGAATGGGACATCACTACATCACTAGTGGTAGGGAGAGATAAATACCCTATGGAATGGGACATCACTACATCACTAGTGGTAGGGAGAGATAAATGTCCCTATGGAATGGGACATCACTACATCACTAGTGGTAGGGAGAGATAAATAACCCTATGGAATGGGACATCACTACATCACTAGTGGTAGGGAGAGATAAATAACCCTATGGAATGGGACATCACTACATCACTAGTGGTAGGGAGAGATAAATAACCCTATGGAATGGGACATCACTACATCACTAGTGGTAGGGAGAGATAAATAACCCTATGGAATGGGACATCACTACATCACTAGTGGTAGGGAGAGATAAATAACCCTATGGAATGGGACATCACTACATCACTAGTGGTAGGGAGAGATAAATAACCCTATGGAATGGGACATCACTACATCACTAGTGGTAGGGAGAGATAAATAACCCTATGGAATGGGACATCACTACATCACTAGTGGTAGGGAGAGATAAATAACCCTATGGAATGGGACATCACTACATCACTAGTGGTAGGGAGAGATAAATAACCCTATGGAATGGGACATCACTACATCACTAGTGGTAGGGAGAGATAAATAACCCTATGGAATGGGACATCACTACATCACTAGTGGTAGGGAGAGATAAATAACCCTATGGAATGGGACATCACTACATCACTAGTGGTAGGGAGATAAATAACCCTATGGAATGGGACATCACTACATCACTAGTGGTAGGGAGATAAATAACCCTATGGAATGGGGACATCACTACATCACTAGTGGTAGGGAGAGATAAATAACCCTATGGAATGGGACATCAATACATCACTAGTGGTAGGGAGAGATAAATAACCCTATGGAATGGGACATCACTACATCACTAGTGGTAGGGAGAGATAAATAACCCTATGGAATGGGACATCACTACATCACTAGTGGTAGGGAGAGATAAATAACCCTATGGAATGGGACATCACTACATCACTAGTGGTAGGGAGAGATAAATAACCCTATGGAATGGGACATCACTACATCACTAGTGGTAGGAGAGATAAATAACCCTATGGAATGGGACATCACTACATCACTAGTGGTAGGGAGAGATAAATAACCCTATGGAATGGGACATCACTACATCACTAGTGGTAGGGAGATAAATAACCCTATGGAATGGGACATCACTAAATCACTAGTGGTAGGGAGAGATAAATAACCCTATGGAATGGGACATCACTACATCACTAGTGGTAGGGAGAGATAAATAACCCTATGGAATGGGACATCACTACATCACTAGTGGTAGGGAGATAAATAACCCTATGGAATGGGACATCACTACATCACTAGTGGTAGGGAGAGATAAATAACCCTATGGAATGGGACATCACTACATCACTAGTGGTAGGGAGAGATAAATAACCCTATGGAATGGGACATCACTACATCACTAGTGGTAGGGAGAGATAAATAACCCTATGGAATGGGACATCACTACATCACTAGTGGTAGGGAGAGATAAATAACCCTATGGAATGGGACATCACTACATCACTAGTGGTAGGGAGAGATAAATAACCCTATGGAATGGGACATCACTACATCACTAGTGGTAGGGAGATAAATAACCCTATGGAATGGGACATCACTACATCACTAGTGGTAGGGAGAGATAAATAACCCTATGGAATGGGACATCACTACATCACTAGTGGTAGGGAGAGATAAATAACCCTATGGAATGGGACATCACTACATCACTAGTGGTAGGGAGAGATAAATAACCCTATGGAATGGGACATCACTACATCACTAGTGGTAGGGAGAGATAAATAACCCTATGGAATGGGACATCACTACATCACTAGTGGTAGGGAGAGATAAATAACCCTATGGAATGGGACATCACTACATCACTAGTGGTAGGGAGAGATAAATAACCCTATGGAATGGGACATCACTACATCACTAGTGGTAGGGAGAGATAAATAACCCTATGGAATGGGACATCACTACATCACTAGTGGTAGGGAGAGATAAATAACCCTATGGAATGGGACATCACTACATCACTAGTGGTAGGGAGAGATAAATAACCCTATGGAATGGGACATCACTACATCACTAGTGGTAGGGAGAGATAAATAACCCTATGGAATGGGACATCACTACATCACTAGTGGTAGGGAGAGATAAATAACCCTATGGAATGGGACATCACTACATCACTAGTGGTAGGGAGAGATAAATAACCCTATGGAATGGGACATCACTACATCACTAGTGGTAGGGAGAGATAAATAACCCTATGGAATGGGACATCATTACATCACTAGTGGTAGGGAGAGATAAATAACCCTATGGAATGGGACATCACTACATCACTAGTGGTAGGGAGAGATAAATAACCCTATGGAATGGGACATCACTACATCACTAGTGGTAGGGAGAGATAAATAACCCTATGGAATGGGACATCACTACATCACTAGTGGTAGGGAGAGATAAATAACCCTATGGAATGGGACATCACTACATCACTAGTGGTAGGGAGAGATAAATATCCCTATGGAATGGGACATCACTACATCACTAGTGGTAGGGAGAGATAAATAACCCTATGGAATGGGACATCACTACATCACTAGTGGTAGGGAGAGATAAATAACCCTATGGAATGGGACATCACTACATCACTAGTGGTAGGGAGAGATAAATAACCCTATGGAATGGGACATCACTACATCACTAGTGGTAGGGAGAGATAAATAACCCTATGGAATGGGACATCACTACATCACTAGTGGTAGGGAGAGATAAATAACCCTATGGAATGGGACATCACTACATCACTAGTGGTAGGGAGAGATAAATAACCCTATGGAATGGGACATCACTACATCACTAGTGGTAGGGAGAGATAAATAACCCTATGGAATGGGACATCACTACATCACTAGTGGTAGGGAGAGATAAATAACCCTATGGAATGGGACATCACTACATCACTAGTGGTAGGGAGATAAATAACCCTATGGAATGGGACATCACTACATCACTAGTGGTAGGGAGAGATAAATAACCCTATGGAATGGGGACATCACTACATCACTAGTGGTAGGGAGAGATAAATAACCCTATGGAATGGGACATCACTACATCACTAGTGGTAGGGAGATAAATAACCCTATGGAATGGGACATCACTACATCACTAGTGGTAGGGAGAGATAAATAACCCTATGGAATGGGACATCACTACATCACTAGTGGTAGGGGAGATAAATAACCCTATGGAATGGGACATCACTACATCACTAGTGGTAGGGAGAGATAAATAACCCTATGGAATGGGACATCACTACATCACTAGTGGTAGGGAGAGATAAATAACCCTATGGAATGGGACATCACTACATCACTAGTGGTAGGGAGAGATAAATAACCCTATGGAATGGGACATCACTACATCACTAGTGGTAGGGAGAGATAAATAACCCTATGGAATGGGACATCACTACATCACTAGTGGTAGGGAGAGATAAATAACCCTATGGAATGGGACATCACTACATCACTAGTGGTAGGGAGAGATAAATAACCCTATGGAATGGGACATCACTACATCACTAGTGGTAGGGAGAGATAAATAACCCTATGGAATGGGACATCACTACATCACTAGTGGTAGGGAGAGATCATAGGAATAACCCTATGGATGGGACATCACTACATCACTAGTGGTAGGGAGAGATAAATAACCCTATGGAATGGGACATCACTACATCACTAGTGGTTAGGGAGAGATAAATAACCCTATGGAATGGGACATCACTACATCACTAGTGGTAGGGAGAGATAAATAACCCTATGGAATGGGACATCACTACATCACTAGTGGTAGGGAGAGATTAAATAACCCTATGGAATGGGACATCACTACATCACTAGTGGTAGGAGAGATAAATAACCTATGGAATGGGACATCACTACATCACTAGTGGTAGGGAGAGATAAATAACCCTATGGAATGGGACATCACTACATCACTAGTGGTAGGGAGAGATAAATAACCCTATGGAATGGGACATCACTACATCACTAGTGGTAGGGAGAGAAATAACCCTATGGAATGGGACATCACTACATGGAATGGGACATCACTACATCACTAGTGGTAGGGAGAGATAAATAACCCTATGGAATGGGACATCACTACATCACTAGTGGTAGGGAGAGATAAATAAACCCTATGGAATGGGACATCACTACATCACTAGTGGTAGGGAGAGATAAATAACCCTATGGAATGGGACATCACTACATCACTAGTGGTAGGGAGAGATAAATAACCCTATGGAATGGGACATCACTACATCACTAGTGGTAGGGAGAGATAAATAACCCTATGGAATGGGACATCACTACATCACTAGTGGTAGGGAGAGATAAATAACCCTATGGAATGGGACATCACTACATCACTAGTGGTAGGGGAGAGATAAATAACCCTATGGAATGGGACATCACTACATCACTAGTGGTAGGGAGAGATAAATAACCCTATGGAATGGGACATCACTACATCACTAGTGGTAGGGAGAGATAAATAACCCTATGGAATGGGACATCACTACATCACTAGTGGTAGGGAGAGATAAATAACCCTATGGAATGGGACATCACTACATCACTAGTGGTAGGGAGAGATAAATAACCCTATGGAATGGGACATCACTACATCACTAGTGGTAGGGAGAGATAAATAACCCTATGGAATGGGACATCACTACATCACTAGTGGTAGGGAGAGATAAATAACCCTATGGAATGGGACATCACTACATCACTAGTGGTAGGGAGAGATAAATAACCCTATGGAATGGGACATCACTACATCACTAGTGGTAGGGAGAGATAAATAACCCTATGGAATGGGACATCACTACATCACTAGTGGTAGGGAGAGATAAATAACCCTATGGAATGGGACATCACTACATCACTAGTGGTAGGGAGAGATAAATAACCCTATGGAATGGGACATCACTACATCACTAGTGGTAGGGAGAGATAAATAACCCTATGGAATGGGACATCACTACATCACTAGTGGTAGGGAGAGATAAATAACCCTATGGAATGGGACATCACTACATCACTAGTGGTAGGGAGAGATAAATAACCCTATGGAATGGGACATCACTACATCACTAGTGGTAGGGAGAGATAAATAACCCTATGGAATGGGACATCACTACATCACTAGTGGTAGGGAGAGATAAATAACCCTATGGAATGGGACATCACTACATCACTAGTGGTAGGGAGAGATAAATAACCCTATGGAATGGGACATCACTACATCACTAGTGGTAGGGAGAGATAAATAACCCTATGGAATGGGACATCACTACATCACTAGTGGTAGGGAGAGATAAATAACCCTATGGAATGGGACATCACTACATCACTAGTGGTAGGGAGAGATAAATAACCCTATGGAATGGGACATCACTACATCACTAGTGGTAGGGAGAGATAAATAACCCTATGGAATGGGACATCACTACATCACTAGTGGTAGGGAGAGATAAATAACCCTATGGAATGGGACATCACTACATCACTAGTGGTAGGGAGAGATAAATAACCCTATGGAATGGGACATCACTACATCACTAGTGGTAGGGAGAGATAAATAACCCTATGGAATGGGACATCACTACATCACTAGTGGTAGGGAGAGATAAATAACCCTATGGAATGGGACATCACTACATCACTAGTGGTAGGGAGAGATAAATAACCCTATGGAATGGGACATCACTACATCACTAGTGGTAGGGAGAGATAAATAACCCTATGGAATGGGACATCACTACATCACTAGTGGTAGGGAGAGATAAATAACCCTATGGAATGGGACATCACTAACATCACTAGTGGTAGGGAGAGATAAATAACCCTATGGAATGGGACATCACTACATCACTAGTGGTAGGGAGAGATAAATAACCCTATGGAATGGGACATCACTACTTCACTAGTGGTAGGGAGAGATAAAATAACCCTATGGAATGGGACATCCATACATCACTAGTGGTAGGAGAGATAAATAACCCTATGGAATGGGACATCACTACATCACTAGTGGTAGGGAGATAAATAACCCTATGGAATGGGACATCACTACATCACTAGTGGTAGGGAGAGATAAATAACCCTATGGAATGGGACATCACTACATCACTAGTGGTAGGGAGATAAATAACCCTATGGAATGGGACATCACTACATCACTAGTGGTAGGGAGATAAATAACCCTATGGAATGGGACATCACTACATCACTAGTGGTAGGGAGAGATAAATGTCCCTATGGAATGGGACATCACTACATCACTAGTGGTAGGGAGAGATAAATGTCCCTATGGAATGGGACATCAATACATCACTAGTGGTAGGGAGAGATAAATAACCCTATGGAATGGGACATCACTACATCACTAGTGGTAGGGAGAGATAAATAACCCTATGGAATGGGACATCACTACATCACTAGTGGTAGGGAGAGATAAATAACCCTATGGAATGGGACATCACTACATCACTAGTGGTAGGGAGATAAATAACCCTATGGAATGGGACATCACTACATCACTAGTGGTAGGGAGAGATAAATAACCCTATGGAATGGGACATCACTACATCACTAGTGGTAGGGAGAGATAAATAACCCTATGGAATGGGACATCACTACATCACTAGTGGTAGGGAGAGATAAATAACCCTATGGAATGGGACATCACTACATCACTAGTGGTAGGGAGAGATAAATAACCCTATGGAATGGGACATCACTATATCACTAGTGGTAGGGAGAGATAAATAACCCTATGGAATGAGACATCACTACATCACTAGTGGTAGGGAGATAAATAACCCTATGGAATGGGACATCACTACATCACTAGTGGTAGGGAGATAAATAACCCTATGGAATGGGACATCACTACATCACTAGTGGTAGGGAGAGATAAATAACCCTATGGAATGGGACATCACCACATCACTAGTGGTAGGGAGAGATAAATAACCCTATGGAATGGGACATCACTACATCACTAGTGGTAGGGAGATAAATAACCCTATGGAATGGGACATCACTATATATTTCTTGCTCATCAGAGAGCCTACCACCTAATTCATTGACCATGAGCAAAGTGTTTTTCACAATGTCTGTACTGGCGGCAGTAATAGCTTTCCTTCTACACTGCCTTCAGAAAGTATTCACACCCCTTGACTTTTTCACATTTTGTTGTGTTACAGCCTGAATTTAAAATGGATTCAATTTAGATTTTGAGTCACCGGCCTACACCCAATACTCCATAATATCAAAGTGGAATTATGTTTTCAATTTTTTTAAACAAATGAATATAACTTAAAAGCTGAAATTTCTTGAGTCAATAAGTATTTAACCATTTTCTTGTGGCAAGCTTAAATAAGTTCAGGAGTAAAAATGTACTTAACAAGTCACACAATAAATTGCAAGGACTCACTGTGTGCAATAATAGTGTTTAAAATTATTTTTGAATGACTACCTCATCTCTCTACCCCACACATACAATTATCTGTAAGGTCCTTCAGTCGAGCAGTGAGTGTTAAACACAGATTCAACCACTAACACCAGGGAGGTTTTCCAATGCCTCACAAAGAAGAGAACCTATTGGTGGAAGGGTAAAAAAAAAATCTGACATTGAATATCCCTTTGATAATGGTGAAGTTATGAATTACACTGTGAATGGTGTATCAATACACCCAATCACTACAAAGATACAGGCGTCCTTCCTAACTCAGTTGCTGGAGAGGAAGGAAACCGCTCAGGGATTTCACCATGAGGCCAATGGGTTTAATGACTGTGATAGGAAAAAACTGAGGATGGATTAACAACATTGTAGTTACTCCACAATACTACCCTAAATGACAGAGATAAAAAAGGAAGTCTGTACAGAATACAAATATTCCAAAACATGCATCCTGTTTGCAATAAGGCACTGAAATAAAACTGCAAAAAATGTGGCAAAGAAATGAACTTGATGTCCTGAATACAAAGCGGTATGTTTGGGGCAAATCCAACACAACACATCATTAAGTGCCACTCTTCATGTTTTAAAGCATGGTGGTGGATGCATCATGTTATGGGTATGCTTGTCATCGGCAAGAACTAGGGAGTTTTTTAGGACAAAAATAAATGGAATAGAGCTTAGCACAGGCAAAATCCTAGAGGAAAATCTGCTCAGTCTGCTTTCCACCAGACACTGGGAGATGAATTCACCTTTCAGCAGGACAATAACCTAAAACACACGGCCAAATATACACTGGAGTTGCTTACCAAGACAACACGGAAGTGGCCTTGTTACAATTTTGACTTAAATCGGCTTGAAGATCTATGGCAAGACTTGGCTGTCTAGCAATTATCAACAACCAACTTGACACAGCTTGAATAATATTTTTAAGAAAAATGTGCAATTGTACAATCCAGGTGTGCAAAGCTCTTAGAGACTTGCCCAGAAAGACTCACCTGTAATCACTGCCAAAGGTCATTCTAACATGGGTGCTTGGCTATAAAAAGCCAACTGACATTTACTCCTGAGGTGCTGACCTGTTGCACCCTATACAACCACTGTGATTATTATTTGACCTTGCTGGTCATCTATGAACGTTTGAACATCTTGAAGAACGATCAGGCTTTGTTACGAACCCCGTGGCTTTAAAAGTCTAGGTTGGATAGAAAAGAGACTCATGCTAATTAGAATATTGCCAAGGAACAGTGAGAACAAAAATACGCCGACAACCAAAAAGCTACCGTCAAACACAACAATGTTTATTATAAACACACGGTAAAGGTTTGGGGAAAAGGGGCTGAGCTGGACCCAAGGAATGAAACAATAATGTCAAAAACCCCTAAACTGATCTTGCCTGCCTCAAGAACCGCTATGCTTACTACTAACTACACAAAAATAACTTTTCCCCAAAAAATAAAAAATTTGCGAACATGTCCAATAACGTTTTCACTTAGTCATTATGGGGTGTTGTGTGTAGATGGGTGATTTCAGGCTGTAATACAACCAAATGTGGAATAAGTCAAGGGTTATGAAGACTTTCTGAAGGCCCTGTATTTCTCATGCAACAACCATATGAGAACAGTAAAACAACAACGTGCCTGTAATGCACTGATTTAGTGTTAGTCATTTTGACAAAAATATCAAATAAGTCTTAGTCACGTTTTTTGTCTTTTGAATAATAATTGAGTCATGATTTTTGTCGAATTTATGAAAACACTGGGCCATTTTGATCAACTAAATGTTTTAGTCACATTTAATCACATTACATTTGTATTGCCTCATTAACCTATAGTTAATCTATCTGCAATATTAAAGCTGATAAATAAAAATAAAAACTATAGTTAACATAAATCACTGACTTCCATGTGCACAAACCTACCAACATATTGTTCTGCATGACACCCTGTTCTCTTCCCAACTGCAGAAACATGACAACCATATAGAAGAATATAGAAGAATTATCTAGCCATATAAATTCCTAAGTCATAGTGCACACAGTGAGCTCCAAAAGTATTGGGACAGTGACACATTTCTTGTTGTTTTGGCTCTGTACTCCAGCACTTTGGATTTCAAATTATATAATGACTATGAGGTTAAAGTACAGACTGTCAGCTTACATTTGAGGGTATTTTCATCCATTTTGTGTTAACTATTTAGAAATGACAGTGCTTTCTGTAATAGTCCCCACATTTTAGGGGAGTGGAGGAGTGGAAGAGGACTCTAGTGGCAACCTGTGAAGCTCTGGTGAACTCCATGCCCAAGAGTGTTAAGGCAGTGCTGGAAAATGATGGTGGCCACACAAAATATTGACACTTTGGGCCCAATTTGGACATTTTCACTTAGGGGTGTACTTACTTTTGCTGCCAGCGGTTTAGACATTAATGGCTGTGTGTTGAGTTATTTTGAGGGGACAGCAAATTTACACTGTTATACAAGCTGTACAATCACTACTTTACATTGTAGCAAAGTGTCATTTCTTCAGTGTTGTCACATGAAAAGATATACTCAAATATTTACAGAAATGTGAGGGGTGTACTCCCTTTTGTGAGATACTGTACATGCTACACAGCTTCAGTGTTTCTACAGTCATTATCATAGATACTAATGATCTACAAACAAGTTACAATATATTAAGGTCAATATTCCCTTAAATACTATTAGTATTTACCATAGATTCAAGTCATCATTAACCAAACAAAAAGCCCCAATGATCACTTTTCAGTCTCTGTACATTGAGATCTCTTGATATGTTATAGAGGGAACCATGAGGACACCCCTAGGAGAGTTAGGAGGAGAGATGTTATAGAGGGAACCATGAGGACACCCCTAGGAGAGTTAGGAGGAGAGATGTTATAGAGGGAACCATGAGGAAACCCCTAGGAGGGTTAGGAGGAGAGATGTTATAGGGGGAACCATGAGGAAACCCCTAGGAGGGTTAGGAGGAGAGATGTTATAGGGGGAACCATGAGGAAACCCCTAGGAGGGATAGGAGGAGAGATGTTATGGAGGGAACCATGACGAAACCCCTAGGAGGGTTAGGAGGAGAGATGTTATGGAGGGAACCATGAGGAAACCCCTAGGAGGGTTAGGAGGAGAGATGTTATAGAGGGAACCATGACGAAACCCCTAGGAGGGTTAGGAGGAGAGATGTTATGGAGGGAACCATGACGAAACCCCTAGGAGGGTTAGGAGGAGAGATGTTATAGGAGGGTTAGGAGGAGAGATGTTATAGAGGGAACCACGGGGAAACCCCTAGGAGGGTTAGGAGGAGAGATGTTATGGAGGGAACCACGGGGAAACCCCTAGGAGGGTTAGGAGGAGAGATGTTATAGAGGGAACCATGACGAAACCCCTAGGAGGGTTAGGAGGAGAGATGTTATGGAGGGAACCATGAGGAAACCCCTAGGAGGGTTAGGAGGAGAGATGTTATAGAGGGAACCATGACGAAACCCCTAGGAGGGTTAGGAGGAGAGATGTTATAGAGGGAACCATGAGGACACCCCTAGGAGGGATAGGAGGAGAGGCACACACAAAAACAGTATAACACCTGTCTGCCTGTCTTGGACCTGTCTGCCTGTCTTGGACCTGTCTGCATGTCTTGGACCTGTCTGCCTGTCTTGGACCTGTCTGCCTGTCTTGGACCTGTCTGCCTGTCTTGGACCTGTCTGCCTGTCTTGGACCTGTCTGCCTGTCTTGGACCTGTCTGCCAGTTTTCCTTTGTTCCATATAACCTCTCACTATAACAGTCTATAAACATCCATTTATGACTGTCTATATAACCTCCATAACCTAGCTATAACTGTCTATATAACCTCTATATGTTAACTATAACTGTCTATATAACCTCTATCTATAACTGTCTATATGACCTCAATATGTTATCTATAACTGTCTATATGACCTCTATATGTTAATTATAACTGTCTATATAACCTCTATAACCTATCTATAACTATCTATATAACCTCTATAACCTATCTATAACTGTCTATATGACCTCTATATGTTAACTATAACTGTCTATATAACCTCTACATGTTATCTATAACTGTCTATATAACCTCTATAACCTATCTATAACTGTCTATATGACCTCTATATGTTATCTATAACTGTCTATATAACCTCTATATGTTAACTATAACTGTCTATATAACCTCTATAACCTATCTATAACTATCTATATAACCTCTATAACCTATCTATAACTGTCTATATAACCTCTATAACCTATCTATAACTGTCTATATAACCTCTATAACCTATCTAAAACTATCTATATAACCTCTATAACCTATCTATAACTGTCTATATAACCTCTATAACCTATCTATAACTGTCTATATAACCTCTATATGTTAACTATAACTGTCTATATAACCTCTATCTATAACTGTCTATATAACCTCTATATGTTAACTATAACTGTCTATATACATCTATCTATAACTGTTATAACCTTATATGTACTAACGTCTAATATAAACCTCTATACTATTACTATAACTGTCTATATAACCTCTATCTATAACTGTCTATAAAACCTCTATATGTTAACTATAACTGTCTATATAACCTCTACATGTTAACTATAACTGTCTATATAACATCTATCTATAACTGTCTATATAACCTCTATATGTTAACTATAACTGTCTATATAACCTCTATCTATAACTGTCTATATAACCTCTACATGTTAACTATAACTGTCTATATAACACCTATCTATAACTGTCTATATAACCTCTATATGTTAACTATAACTGTCTATATAACATCTATCTATAACTGTCTATATAACCTCTATATGTTAACTATATAAGTTATATGAGAACTGCATCACACCATCACCCGCCCTGCCATCCTGCCTCACTACACGGAGACCTATCAGACTCCTCTCCATGGCTCCTTGGCCACGCCGCTCCAGATGTTATGTTTGTGATAATGCGTTTTTAATTATCCTCCCTGAAGTGTGATCGCCGTAGTTCAGAATTAAAGTCCCTCTTTTTTCAATTTAACGCCTGACTGGACACATTGTCAATCTCTCTTAAGTAGCCTGTCACATTTGTTTCATAATCAATTCTCTACAGAAATATAATCATTTAAAAATGATTGGTTATCATCAATGGTGTTGCAGAGTGGAAGACTGACCATTATAACAGCCATCATCGTTAGGACTGAACACACACACACACACACACCACACAACACACACACACACACAACACACACACCACACACACACACACACACACACACACACACACACACATATATCTGTTTAGCCGATAACGCTCTCTCGAACTCTTTCAGAAATCAGCTAACAGGTCTTTACAACAGGTTAGTAAAATAATGTATGAGTTGTATTAGGTTTGCAGCATAGTAATTATCCCACCAGATGGACTGTATTGTTTTCTACTATGCAGCTCTTTGTAGAAGTCTTCAAAGGGACTCTCTAACAATGTGTTGCAGGTCATTCCTCATCACTAAGTCAATGTGTTGCAGGTCATTCCTCATCACTAAGTCAATGTGTTGCAGGTCATTCCTCATCACTAAGTCAATGTGTTGCAGGTCATTCCTCATCACTAAGTCAATGTGTTGCAGGTCATTCCTCATCACTAAGTCAATGTGTTGCAGGTCATTCCTCATCACTAAGTCAATGGTGCTGGTCACTCTGCATCACTAAGTCAAGATGGTGAAGTCATTCCTTCATCACTAAGTCAATGTGTTGCAGGTCATTCCTCATCACTAAGTCAATGTGTGCAGGTCATTCCTCATCACTAAGTTCAATGTGTTGGCAGGTCATTCCTCATCAAATAAGGTCAATGTGTTTGCAGGTCATTCCTCATCACTAAGTCAATTGTTGCAGGTCATTCCTCATCACTAAGTTATGTGTTGCAGGTCATTCCTCATCACTAAGTCAATGTGTTGCAGGTCATTCTCATCACTAAGTCAATGTGTTGCAGGTCATCCTCATCACTAAGTCAATGTGTTGCAGGTCATTCCTCATCACTAAGTCAATGTGTTGCAGGTCATTCCTCATCACTAAGTCAATGTGTTGCAGGTCATTCCTCATCACTAAGTCAATGTGTTGCAGGTCATTCCTCATCACTAAGTCAATGTGTTGCAGGTCATTCCTCATCACTAAGTCAATGTGTTGCAGGTCATTCCTCATCACTAAGTCAATGTGTTGCAGGTCATTCCTCATCACTAAGTCAAGTGTTGCAGGTCATTCCTCATCAACTAAGTCAATGTGTTGCAGGTGCAGTCCCTCATCACTAAGTCAATGTGTTGCAGGTCATTCCTCATCACTAAGTCAATGTGTTGCAGGTCATTTCCTCATCACTAAGTACACACTGATACCATGTATTACCCATCACTAGATCAATGTGCACATCCTGATCACACATGATCACACTGTATACACATGTACATCCATCACACTAGATCAACTGATACACAGTCCATGATCACATGATACATCACTGATACACAACTACATGATACCACATGATACCACTGATTCACACACTGATACACACTGATTGCACAGCTGATACACACTGATACACGATAACTGATACACACTGATACACACTGATACACACTGATACACTGTACACACTGATACACACCTGATACACATGATACACACGATATGTACCACACACTGATCACACTGACACACTGATACATTACACAGATACATCACTGATACACACACTGTGTCAACTGATACACATGTACACACTGATACACAACTGATTGCACACTGGATCACACACTGATACACACTAACTGATACACACTGTGATGTACACACTGATACACACTGATACAACACTAACCGATCAATGATACACACTGATACACACTGATACACACGGGATGCACACTGATACACATGATACACCATGTACACACACTGATCACACTGATACACATGATATCCACTGATCACTAGTCAATGATACACATGCTGTACATCACACTGATCACACACTGTACAACACTGATACACCGTTGACACACTGATCACACTGATACACTACTGATACACACATGATACACATGCACTGATTGAACACTGATACACACTGATACACAATGATACACAACTGATACAACATGATACACACACTGATACAACTGATACACACTGATTACACACTGATACACACACTGATACACAGCACATGATACAGCATGATCACACTATACACACAGTACAACACTGATACACACTGATACAACTGATACCATCACTGATACACAATGATACACACACTGATCCACACTGATCACACTTGATGCCAGGTCATTCACACTGATACACACTGATCACCGGACATCAGAAACACACTGAGCACACTGATACACTGATAACTGATACACACTGATACACCTGATGTACACTGATACAGAACCACTGAACACACACACTGATACACACTGATACACACTGATACACACACTGATACACAACACTGATACACACACTGATACACTGAACACACTGATACACACTGATACACACTGATACACACTGATACACACACTGATACACACTGATACACACATGATACACCACTGATACAACACTGATACACACTGATACACACTGATACACACTGATGCACACTGATACACACTGATACAAACTGATACACACTGATACACACTGATACACACACTGATACACACTGATGCACTGATACACATGATACACTGATACACACACTGATACACACACTGATACACACTGATACACACTGATGCACACGACACACTGATACACACACTGATACACACTGATACACACTGATACACTGATACACATGATACACACTGATCACACTGATACACACACTGATACACGATACACAATGTACACACACTGATACACAAGGATACACACGATATCACACTGATACACACTGATACACACTGATACACACACTGATGCCACTGATACACACTGATACACACTGATGCACACTGATACACACTGATAACACGATGCACACTGATACACACACTGATACACACTGATACACACACTGATACACACTGATACACACTGATACACACACTGATACACACACTGATACACACACTGATGCACACTGATACACACACTGATACACACACTGATACACACACTGATACACACACTGATGCACACTGATACACACACTGATGCCACTGAGCACACTGATACACAACTGATACCACACTGATACCACACTGATACACACACTGATACACACTGATACACACTGATACACACTGATCACCACTGATACACACACTGATACACACTGATACACACTGATACACACTGATACACACACTGATACACACACTGATACACACACTGATACACACACTGATGCACACTGATACACACACTGATACACACACTGATGCACACACTGATACACACACTGATACACACACTGATACACACTGATGCACACTGATACACACTGATACACACTGATGCACACTGATACACACACTGATGCACACTGATACACACTGATACACACTGATACACACACTGATACACACACTGATACACACTGATACACACTGATGCACACTGATACACACTGATACACACACTGATGCACACTGATACACACTGATACACACACTGATACACACTGATACACACTGATACACACTGATACACACTGATACACACTGATACACACACTGATGCACACTGATACACACTGATACACACACTGATACACATTGATACACACTGATACACACTGATACACACACTGATACACACTGATACACACTGATACACACTGATACACACTGATACACACTGATGCACACTGATACACACTGATACACACTGATACACACACTGATACACACACTGATACACACTGATACACACTGATGCACACTGATGCACACTGATACACACTGATACACACTGATACACCACTGATACACACTGATACACACACTGATACACACTGATACAACCACACACATGGACGCACGGACACACAAACTCGCATGCATGCACACAAGCACTAAACATATCTCTCTCTCCTCTTTCTCTCCCCATTAAAAAAAATTATACAGTTTACCACAGAATACTACAGTACTTACTATAGAATACTACTGTTTACTATAGAGTACTACAGTACTTATTATAGAATACAGCAGAACTTACTATAGCATACTGTAGTGAACTGTAATATCCTGTGTAGAGTATTAAACTACACACTGTACAGTCGTGGTCAAAAGTTTTGAGAATGACACAAATATAAATTTTCACAAAGTCTGCTGCCTCAGTTTTGATGATGGCAATTTGCATATACTCCAGAATGTTATGAAGAGTGATCAGATGAATTGCAATTAATTGCAAAGTCCCTCTTTGCCATGAAAATGAACTTAATCCCAAAAAAACATTTCCACTGCATTTCCGCCCTGCCACAAAAGGACCAGCTGACATCATGTCAGTGATTCTCTCGTTAACACAGGTGAGAGTGTTGACGAGGACAAGGCTGGAGATCACTCTGTCATGCTGGTTGAGTTAGAATAACAGACTGGAAGCTTTAAAAGGAGGGTGGTGCTTGAAATCATTGTTCTTCCTCTGTTAACCAAGGTTACCTGCAAGGAAACACGTGCCGTCATCATTGCTTTGCACAAAAAGGGCTTCACTGACAAGGATATTGCTGCTAGTAAGATTGCACCTAAATCAACCATTTATCGGATCATCAAGAACTTCAAGGAGAGAGGTTCAATTGTTGTGAAGAATGCTTCAGGGTGCCCAAGAAAGTCCAGCAAGTGCCAGGACCGTCTCTTAAAGTTGATTCAGCTGCTGGATCGGGGCACCACCAGCGCAGAGCTTGCTCAGGATTGGCAGCAGGCAGGTGTGAGTGCAGATGCACGCACAGTGAGGCGAATACTTTTGGAGGATGGCCTGGTGTCAAGAAGGGCAGCGAGGAAGCCACTTCTCTCCAGTAAAAACATCAGGGACAGACTGATATTCTGCCAACGGTACAGGGATTGGACTGCTGAGGACTGGGGTAAAGTCATTTTCTCTGATGAATCCCCTTTCCAATTATTTGGGGTATCCGGAATAAAGCTTGTCCAGAGAAGACAAGGTGAGCGCTACCATCAGTCCTGTGTCATGCCAACAGTGAAGCATCCTGAGACCATTCATGTGTGGGGTTGCTTCTCAGCCAAGGGAGTGGGCTCACTCACAATTTTGCCTAAGAACACAGCCATAAATAAAGAATGGTACCAACACATCCTCCGAGAGCAACTTCTCCCAACCATCCAAGAACAGTTTGGTGATGAACAATGCCTTTTCCAGCATGATGGAGCACCTTGCCATAAGGCAAAAGTGATAACTAAGTGGCTCGGGGAACAAAACATCAAACGTTTGGGTCCATGGCCAGGAAACTCCCCAGACCTTAATCCCATTGAGAACTTGTGGTCAATCCTCAAGAGGCGGGTGGATAAACAAAAACCCACAAATTCTGACAAACTCCAAGCATTATGCAAGAATGGGCTGCCATCAGTCAAGATGTGGCCCAGAAGTTAATTGACAGCATGCCAGGGCGGATTGCAGAGGTCTTGAAAAAGAAGGGTCAACACTGCAAATATTGACTCTTTGCATAAACTTAATGTAATTGTCAATAAAAGCCTTTGACACGTATGGAATGCTTGTAATTATACTTCAGTATACCATTGTAACATCTGACAAAAATATCTCATAACACTGAAGCAGTAAACTTTGTAAAGACCAATACTTGACCAGGACTGTAGTATCCCTCGATCACGTAGTACTTCCTTTAGGATGTTTAGATGGACTGGACTTCTGGCTAGCTTTACTGCTAGCTGCTAGCTTTACTGCTAGCTTTACTGCTAGCTGCTAGCTTTGTCGATGCTGTTTTGATTTGAACGTCCTTGTAGATCTCATGCCAGGGATTTCCTCTGAGGTTCCCCCCTCTATCGTTTAGTGTATAATGTAGAATACTATACTCCACACTGTAGTATCCCTTGATCAATTAATGTATTTTATTTGACTATTTAAATACACAATAAAACCACAATGCATTTATAGATTTGAATAGGATAATAACCCCAGTTTCACCCCGATTAGGGACATGCAGGAAATGTATCAAAAGCAACACTTGTCCATGTTCAGGTGAGAGCTCTGTTTACCTGGAAGGGCTTAGTTCTGTGAGCAACGAATTTGTGACCATGCTGTCTTGAAGAAATGTTTTGGGTGTGGATTGTTCTGAATGGTATGTGTTGAGTTTGACCATCAGTGAGTTTATTCATGTTTGACAATATTCCAGATGTTCATTATGTGAAGCCACTGCAATAATGTCCTTTTGGTTTCAGTTGGTTTGTTTGGAGAGGCTCTGCTGGTTTGAGGTCCAGTTGGTTTGTTTGGAGAGGCTCTGCTGGTGTGAGGTCCAGTTGGTTTGTTTGGAGAGGCACTGCTGGTTTGAGGTCCAGTTGGTTTGTTTGGAGAGGCACTGCTGGTTTGAGGTCCAGTTGGTGTGTTTGGAGAGGCTCTGCTGGTTTGAGGTCCAGTTGGTGTGTTTGGAGAGGCTCTGCTGGTTTAAGGTCCAGTTGGTTTGTTTGGAGAGGCTCTGCTGGTTTGAGGTCCAGTTGGTGTGTTTGGAGAGGCTCTGCTGGTTTGAGGTCCAGTTGGTGTGTTTGGAGAGGCTCTGCTGGTTTGAGGTCCAGTTGGTGTGTTTGGAGAGGCTCTGCTGGTTTAAGGTCCAGTTGGTTTGTTTGGAGAGGCTCTGCTGGTTTGAGGTCCAGTTGGTGTGTTTGGAGAGGCTCTGCTGGTTTGAGGTCCAGTTGGTTTGTTTGGAGAGGCTCTGCTGGTTTAAGGTCCAGGCAGCACCCTCCAGTAAGGGGACTGTCTAAGTAAAGTCATTAGTATTTCTAAAATATCTATTGTTTATGTTAACTGTTCTTTCTTTTCTACCATCAGAAGTCCAGTATTGTTTGTCACTGTTTTTGGTCATCCTGTGAACTTGGTCAGCTGAATCTCTGGGAAACCACTGTTGCATTTCAGAAAGCTGTCCTTGGGGAGCTCAGTGCCTTCAGAAAGTATTCACACCCTTTGACTTTTTGCACATTTTGTTGTGTTACAGAGTGGGATTAGACTTGGACCTAGACTCTCTGCTACCGCTTGCCGTGCGGTAGCAGAGAGAACAGTCTATGACTAGGGTGGCAAGAGGCTTGACAATTTTTAGGGCCTTCCTCTGACACCACCTGGTATAGAGGTCCTGGATGGCAGGAGGCTTGGCCCCAGTGATGTACTGGGCCATACGCAGTACCCTCTGTAGTGCCTTGCGGTTGGAGGCCGAGCAGTTGCCATACCAGGAAGTGATGCAACCAGTCAGGATGCTCTCGATGGTGCAGCTGTATAACCTTTTGAGGATCTAAGGACCCATGCCAAATCTTTTCAGTCTCCTTAGGGGAATAGGTTTTGTCGTGCCCTCTTCACGACTGTCTTGGTGTGCTTGGACCATGTTAGTTTGTTGGTGATGTGGACACCAAGGAACTTTAAGCTCTCAACCTGCTCCACTACAGCCCCATCGATGAGAATGGGGGTGTGTTCGGTCCTCTTCTTTTTCCTGTAGTCCACAATCATCTCCTTTGTCTTGATCACATTGAGGGAGAGGTTGTTATCCTGGCACCACACGACCAGGTCACTTTACTCCTCCCTATAGGCTGTCTCATCGTTGTCGGTGATCAGGCCTACCACTGTTGTGTCATCGGCAAACTTAAATAATAATTAATTAATTAATGATGGTGTTGGAGTCGTGCCTGTCCATGCAGTCATGAGGGAAATGAGAGTACAGGAGGGGACTGAGACGCACCACTGAGGGGCCCCCGTGTTGAGGATCAGCGTGGCAGATGTGTTGTTACCTACCCTTACCACCTGGGGGCGGCCCGTCAGGAAGTCCAGGATCCAGTTGCAGAGGGAGGTGTTTAGTCCCAGGGTCCTTAGCTTAGTGATGAGCTTTGTGAGCACTATGGTGTTGAATGCAGAGCTGTAGTCAATGAATAGCATTCTCACATATAGTGGGGGAAAAAGTATTTAGTCAGCCACCAATTGTGCAAGTTCTCCCACTTAAAAAGATGAGAGAGGCCTGTAATTTTCATCAAAGGTACACGTCAACTATGACAGACAAATTGAGGAGAAAAAATCCAGAAAATCACATTGTAGGATATTTAATGAATTTATTTGCAAATTATGGTGGAAAGTAAGTATTTGGTCAATAACAAAAGTTTCTCAATACTTTGTTATATACCCTTTGTTGGCAATGACACCGGTCAAACATTTTCTGTAAGTCTTCACAAGGTTTTCACACACTGTTGCTGGTATTTTGGCCCATTCCTCATTAAACAGTAACTGGTGTAGTGTCTAATGTTCTGGTTGAGGTGTTCCCCTCATTAAACAGTAACTGGTGTAGTGTCTAATGTTCTGGTTGAGGTGTTCCCCTCATTAAACAGTAACTGGTGTAGTGTCTAATGTTCTGGTTGAGGTGTTCCCCTCATTAAACAGTAACTGGTGTAGTGTCTAATGTTCTGGTTGAGGTGTTCCCCTCATTAAACAGTAACTGGTGTAGTGTCTAATGTTCTGGTTGAGGTGTTCCCCTCATTAAACAGTAACTGGTGTAGTGTCTAATGTTCTGGTTGAGGTGTTCCCCTCATTAAACAGTAACTGGTGTAGTGTCTAATGTTCTGGTTGAGGTGTTCCCCTCATTAAACAGTAACTGGTGTAGTGTCTAATGTTCTGGTTGAGGTGTTCCCCTCATTAAACAGTAACTGGTGTAGTGTCTAATGTTCTGGTTGAGGTGTTCCCCTCATTAAACAGTAACTGGTGTAGTGTCTAATGTTCTGGTTGAGGTGTTCCCCTCATTAAACAGTAACTGGTGTAGTGTCTAATGTTCTGGTTGAGGTGTTCCCCTCATTAAACAGTAACTGGTGTAGTGTCTAATGTTCTGGTTGAGGTGTTCCCCTCATTAAACAGTAACTGGTGTAGTGTCTAATGTTCTGGTTGAGGTGTTCCCCTCATTAAACAGTAACTCAAATCAAATCAAATCAAATTTGATTGGTCACATGCGCCGAATACAACAGGTGCAGACATTACAGTGAAATGCTTACTTACAGCCCTTAACCAACAGTGCATTTATTTTAAACAAAAAAGTAAGAATAAAACAAACAACAAAAAAGTGTTGAGAAAAAAAGAGCAGAAGTAAAAATAAAGTGACAGTAGGGAGGCTATATATACAATAGAATAAAGTGACAGTAGGGAGGCTATATATACAGGGGGGTACCGTTGCATAGTCAATGTGCGGGGGCACCGGCTAGTTGAGGTAGTTGAGGTAATATGTACATGTGGGTAGAGTTAAAGTGACTTTGCATAAATACTTAACAGAGTAGCAGCAGCGTAAAAAGGATGGGGTGGGGGGGCAGTGCAAATAGTCCGGGTAGCCATGATTAGCTGTTCAGGAGTCTTATGGCTTGGGGGTAGAAGCTGTTGAGAAGTCTTTTGGACCTAGACTTGGCACTCCGGTACCGCTTGCCGTGCGGTAGCAGAGAGAACAGTCTATGACTAGGGTGACTGGAGTCTTTGACAATTTTGAGGGCCTTCCTCTGACACCGCCTGGTATAGAGGTCCTGGATGGCAGGGAGCTTTGCCCCAGTGATGTACTGGGCCGTACGCACTACCCTCTGTAGTGCCTTGCGGTCAGAGGCCAAGCAGTTGCCATACCAGGCGGTGATGCAACCAGTCAGGATGCTCTCGATGGTGCAGCTGTAGAATTTTTTGAGGATCTGAGGACCCATGCCAAATCTTTTTAGTCTCCTGAGGGGGAATAGGCTTTGTCGTGCCCTCTTCACGACTGTCTTGGTGTGTTTGGACCATGATAGTTCGTTGGTGATGTGGACACCAAGGAACTTGAAGCTCTCAACCTGTTCCACTACAGCCCCGTCGATGAGAATGGGGGCGTGCTCAGTCCTCTTTTTTTTCCTGTAGTCCACAATCATCTCCTTTGTCTTGGTCACGTTGAGGGAGAGGTTGTTGTCCTGGCACCACACGGCCAGATCTCTGACCTCCTCCCTATAGGCTGTCTCATCGTTGTCGGTGATCAGGCCTACCACTGTTGTGTCGTCGGCAAACTTAATGATGGTGTTGGAGTCGTGCCTGGCCATGCAGTCATGGGTGAACAGAGAGTACAGGAGGGGACTGAGCACGCACCCCTGAGGGGCCCCCGTGTTGAGGATCAGTGTGGCAGATGTGTTGTTACCTACCCTTAACACCTGGGGCAGGCCCGTCAGGAAGTCCAGGATCCAGTTGCAGAGGGAGGTGTTTAGTCCCAGGATCCTTAGCTTAGTGATGAGCTTTGAGGGCACTATGGTGTTGAATGCTGAGCTGTAGTCAATGAAGAGCATTCTCACGTAGGTGTTCCTCTTGTCCAGGTGGGAAAGGGCAGTGTGGAGTGCGATAGAGATTGCATCATCTGTGGATCTGTTGGGGCGGTATGCAAATTGGAGTGGGTCTAGGGTTTCTGGGATTATGCTGTTGATGGGGCGGCAGGTAGCTTAGTGGGTAAGAGCGTTGTGCCAGTAACTGAAAGGTCGCTGGTTCTAATCCCCGAGCCGACTAGGTGAAAAATCTGTCGATGTGCCCTTAAGCAAGGCACTTAACCCTAATTGCTCCTGTAAGTCGCTCTGGATAAGAGCGTCTGCTAAATGACTAAAATGTAAATGTAATGTGAGCCATGACCAGTCTTTCAAAGCACTTCATGGCTCACAGACGTCAGTGCTACGGGTCGGTAGTCATTTAGGCAGGTTATCTTAGAGTTCTTGGGCACGGGGACTATGGTGGTCTGCTTGAAACATGTTGGTATTACAGACTCAGTCAGGGACATGTTGAAAATGTCAGTGAAGACACTTGCCAGTTGGTCAGCACATGCTCGGAGTACACGTCCTGGTAATCCGTCTGGCCCTGCGGCCTTGTGAATGTTGACCTGCTTAAAAGTCTTACTCACATCGGCTACGGAGAGCGTGATCACATAGTCGTCCGGAACAGCTGGTGCTCTCATGCATGCTTCAGTGTTGCTTGCCTCGAAGCGAGCATAGAAGTGGTTTAGCTCGTCTGGTAGGCTTGTGTCACTGGGCAGCTCGCGGCTGTGCTTCCCTTTGTAGTCTGTAATAGTTTTTCAAGCCCTGCCACATCCGACGAGCGTCAGAGCCAGTGTAGTATGATTCAATCTTAGACCTGTATTGACTCTTTGCCTGTTTGATGGTTCGTCGGAGGTCATAGCGGGATTTCTTATAAGCGTCCGGGTTAGAGTCCCGTTCCTTGAAAGCGGCAGCTCTACCCTTTAGCTCAGTGCGGATGTTTCCTGTAATCCATGGCTTCTGGTTGGGGTATGTACGTACGGTCACTGTGGGGACGACATCATCGATGCACTTATTGATGAAGCCAGTGACTGATGTGGTGTACTCCTCAATGCTGTCTGAAGAATCCCGGAACATGTTCCAGTCTGTGCTAGCAAAACAGTCCTGTAGCTTAGCATCTGCGTCATCTGACCACTTTTTTATTAGCCGAATCACTGGTGCTTCCTGCTTCAGTTTTTGCTTATAAGCAGGAATCAGGAGGATAGAGTTATGGTCAGATTTGCCAAATGGAGGGCGAGGGAGAGCTTTGTATGCGTCTCTGTGTGTGGAGTAAAGGTGGTCTAGAGTTTTTTTCCCCTCTGGTTGCACATTTAACATGCTGGTAGAAATGAGGTAGAACGGATTTAAGTTTCCCTGCATTAAAGTCCCCGGCTACTAGGAGCGCTGCATCTGGATGAGCGTTTTCCTGTTGATTAATGGCCTTGTACAACTCATTCAGTGCAATCTTAATGCCAGCATTGGTTTGTGGTGGTAAATAGACAGCTATGAAAAATATAGATGAAAACTCTCTTGGTAAATAGTGTGGTCTACAGCTTATCATAAGATACTCTACCTCAGGCGAGCAAAACCTTGAGACTTCCTTAGTATTTGATTTTGTGCACCAGCTGTTGTTTACAAATATACAGAGACCGCCACCCCTCGTCTTACCCGAGTCTGCTGTTCTGTCCTGCCGATGTAGCGTATAGCCTGCTAGCTGAATGTTGTCATTGTTGTCGTTCAGCCACGACTCCGTGAAACATAAGATATTACAGTTTTTAATGTCCCGTTGGTAGGATAACCGTAATCTTAAATCGTCCATTTTATTCTCCAAAGCTTGAACGTTGGCTAATAGGATTGATGGGAGAGGCAGTTTACTCGTTCGCCGTCGGATCCTTACAAGGCACCCGGATCTGCGTCCACGATATCTCCGTCTCTTCCTCACGCGAATGACGGGGATCTGGGCCTTGTCGGGAGTCTGTAGAATATCCTTCGCGAACGCCTCGTTGAAGAAAAAGTCTTCGTCCAACGCGAGGTGAGTAATCGCTGTCCTGATATCCAGAAGCTCTCTTTGGTTATAAGAGATGATGGCAGAAACATTATGTACAAAATAAATTACAAATAACACGGAAAAACACACATAATAGTACAATTGGTTAGAGGGCTGTAAAACGGCAGCCATCTTCTTCCGGCGCTGTTCTTCCAACTGGTGTAGTGTCTAATGTTCTGGTTGAGGTGTTCCCCTCATTAAACAGTAACTGGTGTAGTGTCTAATGTTCTGGTTGAGGTGTTCCCCTCATTAAACAGTAACTGGTGTAGTGTCTAATGTTCTGGTTGAGGTGTTGTTCCCCTCATTAAACAGTAACTGGTGTAGTGTCTAATGTTCTGGTTGAGGTGTTCCCCTCATTAAACAGTAACTGGTGTAGTGTCTAATGTTCTGGTTGAGGTGTTCCCCTCATTAAACAGTAACTGGTGTAGTGTCTAATGTTCTGGTTGAGGTGTTCCCCTCATTAAACAGTAACTGGTGTAGTGTCTAATGTTCTGGTTGAGGTGTTCCCCTCATTAAACAGTAACTGGTGTAGTGTCTAATGTTCTGGTTGAGGTGTTCCCCTCATTAAACAGTAACTGGTGTAGTGTCTAATGTTCTGGTTGAGGTGTTCCCTCATTAAACAGTAACTGGTGTAGTGTCTAATGTTCTGGTTGAGGTGTTCCCCTCATTAAACTAACTGGTGTAGTGTCTAATGTTCTGGTTGAGGTGTTTCCCCTCATTAAACAGTAACTGGTGTAGTGTCTAATGTTCTGGTTGAGGTGTTCCCCTCATTAAACAGTAACTGGTGTAGTGTCTAATGTTCTGGTTGAGGTGTTCCCCTCATTAAACAGTAACTGGTGTAGTGTCTAATGTTCTGGTTGAGGTGTTCCCCTCATTAAACAGTAACTGGTGTAGTGTCTAATGTTCTGGTTGAGGTGTTCTTAGTCGGCAGGTGTTACAACAATATACTACAGTCATGTCCACAAAAACACTACAGTGAATTCTGTATAATACTACAGTCATGTCCACAAAAACACTACAGTGAATTCTGTATAATAATACAGTCATGTCTTCAAAAACATTGCAGTGAATCCAATAAATACTACAGTCACGTCCACATAAACACTACAGTGAATACTACATAATACTACAGTCATGTATGCAAAAACACTGCAGCAAGTATGGATTTTTTTTTTTTTTATGCACTCACTGTAACTGTAAGTCGCTCTGGATAAGAGCGTCTGCTAAATGACTAAAATGTAAAGATGTAAATGTAATACTATAGAATGCTGCAGTCATGTCCACAAAACTATTAAACTACATTTCTTTATTGGGTTTTAATGAGGACAAGTGGATCATCTGGGTAATTATTATCCAGCAGAGTTTCTATGAGCTGATGATTTCACCTTGATCCAGGTCCTTTACACAAATGATCCTCTCAAGGACAACATAGTCTCCTTCACAACGCAGGCTCCTTCACTACACAGTCTCCTTCACTACACAGTCTCCTTCACAACACAGGCTCCTTCACAACACAGGCTCCTTCACAACACAGTCTCCTTCACAACGCAGGCTCCTTCACTACACAGTCTCCTTCACTACACAGTCTCCTTCACAACACAGGCTCCTTCACTACACAGTCTCCTTCACAACGCAGGCTCCTTCACTACACATTCTCCTTCACTACACAGTCTCCTTCACAACACAGGCTCCTTCACAACACAGGCTCCTTCACAACACAGTCTCCTTCACAACACAGTCTCCTTCACAACACAGGCTCCTTCACAACACAGTCTCCTTCACAACACAGTCTCCTTCACAACACAGTCTTCTTCACTACACAGTCTCCTTCACAACACAGTCTCCTTCACAACACAGTCTCCTTCACAACACAGGCTCCTTCACAACACATGCTCCTTCACAACACAGTCTCCTTCACAACACAGTCTCCTTCACAACACAGGCTCCTTCACAACACAGGCTCCTTCACAACACAGTCTCCTTCACAACACAGTCTCCTTCACAACACAGTCTCCTTCACAACACAGGCTCCTTCACAACATAGGCTCCTTCACAACACAGTCTCCTTCACAACACAGTCTCCTTCACAACACAGTCTCCTTCACAACACAGTCTCCTTCACAACACAGTCTCCTTCACAACACAGTCTCCTTCACAACACAGTCTCCTTCACAAAACAGTCTCTTTCACAGCACAGTCTCCTTCACAACACAGTATCCTTCACAACACAGTCTCCTTCACAACACAGGCTCCTTCACATTGCCGCCCACTCAGTCAGGTCAACCCTGATACAAGTCAGTATTCGACGTCCATCCATGTCTGAGGAAGTCGGGAGATGACATGGAAACCAGCCACTAGGGGCTAGAGTGAGCGCTGTTATCTTCAAGTAGGTTTCAGTTTTGCAATGTGCTGGGGATGGTGGATGGGTGTAAGCATCTGCTTCTGATTCCAAAGGTTGGTAGTTTGAATCCAGCTATAGAAAGTTGATTTTGATATTTCTGTTTTAAGCCTATCCCAAACCTTAACCCTTACCTTAACCATTCTGAGCTTAAGCCTAACATTACGATTTTGGAGTTAATGCCTGAATTTAACCCTAACCTTAAAAATTCAGAGTTAATGACTAAACTTTACCTTAAACACTTAGAAATGTGAGGTTTAGAACAACTTCAAAATTTGACTTTTGAGAAACATGGAAGAACGTCTATTTCTGACTTGAGACTGTGAGAGCTGGTAGACCCACTAGGGAACACAGGACGTGTATCTCTATTCTGGTAGGCCCACTAGGAAACACAGGAAGTGTATCTCTATTCTGGTAGGCCCACTAGGGAACACAGGAAGTGTATCTCTATTCTGGTAGGCCCACTAGGAAACACAGGAAGTGTATCTCTATTCTGGTAGGCCCACTAGGGAACACAGGAAGTGTATCTCTATTCTGGTAGGCCCACTAGGGAACACAGGAAGTGTATCTCTATTCTGGTAGGCCCACTAGGGAACACAGGAAGTGTATCTCTATTCTGGTAGGCCCACTAGGGAACACAGGAAGTGTATCTCTATTCTGTGAAGGCTGGTCACAAGTGTACTAAACAAAGTGAAGGCTAGTCACCGGTGTCCAAATACAGTGAAAGCTGGTCACCAGCAAAACCACAGTGAAGGCTGTTCACCAGTGTCCAAATCACAGCGAGGGCTGGTCACCAGTGTCCAAAACACAGTGAAGGCTGGTCACCAGCATCCAAACCACAGCGAAGGCTGGTCACCAGTATCCAAAACACAGCGAAGGCTGGTCACCTCATTCCTCTCCCCTCTCCCTCTGAACACCCCCACTCTGCCAGTCCTCTCCCTCAGTCCTCTCCCCTCTCCCTCTGGACACCCCATTGTGCCAGTCCTCTCCCTCAGGTCCTCTCCCCTCTCCCTCTGGACACCCCGCTTCTGCCAGTCCTCTCCCTCATCCTCTCCCCTCTCCCTCTGGACACCCCATTGTGCAGCCTCTCCCTCAGTTCTCTCCCCCCTCCTCCCTCTGGACACCCGCTCGCCAGTCCCTCCCTCAGTCCCTCCCTCTGGACACCCCACTGTGCCAGTCCTCTCCCTCATTCCTCTCCCCTCTCCCTCTGGACACCCCATTGTACCAGTCCTCTCCCTCATTCCTCTCCCCTCTCCCTCTGGACACCCCATTGTGCCAGTCTCTCCCTCAGTCCTCTTCCCTCTCCCTCTGGACACCCCCATTTGTGCCAGTCCTCTCCCTCATTCCTCTCCCCTCTCCCTCGGACACCCCATTGTGCCAGTCCTCTCCCTCAGTCCTCTCCCCTCTCCCTCTGGGACACCCCATTGTGCCAGTCCTTCTCCCTCATTCCTATCCCCTCTCCCTCTGGACACCCCATTGTGCCAGTCCTCTCCCTCATTCCTCTCCCCTCTCCCTCTGGACACCCCCCTCTGCCAGTCCTCTCCCTCAGTCCTCTCCCCTCTCCCTCTGGACACCCCATTGTGCCAGTCCTCTCCCTCATTCCTCTCCCCTCTCCCTCTGGACACCCCATTGTGCCAGTCCCTCCCTCAGTCCTCTCCCCTCTCCCTCTGGACACCCCATTGTGCCAGTCCTCTCCCTCATTCCTCTCCCTCTCCCTCTGGACACCCCATTGTACCAGTCCGCTCCCTCATTCCTCTCCCCCTCTCCCTCTGGACACCCCATTGTGCCAGTCCTCTCCCTCATTCCTCTCCCCTCTCCCTCTGGACACCCCATTGTACCAGTCCTCTCCCTCATTCCTCTCCCCTCTCCCTCTGGACACCCCATTGTACCAGTCCTCTCCCTCATTCCTCTCCCCTCTCCCTCTGGACACCCCATTGTGCCAGTCCTCTCCCTCAGTCCTCTTCCCTCTCCATCTGGACACCCCATTGTGCCAGTCCTCTCCCTCATTCCTCTCCCCTCTCCCTCTGGACACCCCATTGTGCCAGTCCTCTCCCTCATTCCTCTCCCCTCTCCCTCTGGACACCCCATTGTGCCAGTCCTCTCCCTCAGTCCTCTTCCCTCTCCCTCTGGACACCCCATTGTGCCAGTCCTCTCCCTCAGTCCTCTCCCCTCTCCCTCTGGACACCCCATTGTGCCAGTCCTCTCCCTCAGTCCTCTTCCCTCTCCCTCTGGACACCCCACTGTGCCAGTCCTCTTCTCTATCTCTCCAGATAAAGACTGCTGTACCCACAGAATTAAATATATGTATTTTACATTTTGATGGCTGTGCCAGTCCAGTCCTCTGAGCAGCTCGTCTGTTTTCTCCCTCTGAGCAGCTCGTCTGTTTTCTCCCTCTGAGCAGCTCGTCTGTTCTCCTTAAAACTACCTTAACCACAGATACAAACCCAGCTTTAATGTTATTATCACTGCTCTAAGGTACAAAATCCCAGAGTGAAACCTTGTTCTATCTCCATGCTAAAACCTATCATTTTAGCTCTATGACTATCCTCTCTAAGGACAGAGCTGTGAATGTCAACAACATTTGATTCCACAGGGCCCTGTTTTCTCTCCACTTGCCTCAGTCTCTCTCCTCAGTCTCTCTCCTCAGTCTCTCTCCTCAGTCTCTCTCCTCAGTCTCTCTCCTCAGTCTCTCTCCTCAGTCTCTCTCCTCAGTCTCTCTCCTCATTCTCTCTCCTCAGTCCTCTCCTCAGTCTCTCTCCTCAGTCTCTCTCCTCAGTCTCTCTCCTCAGTCTCTCTCCTCAGTCTCTCTCCTCAGTCTCTCTCCTCAGTCTCTCTCCTCAGTCTCTCCTCCTCAGTCTCTCTCCTCAGTCTCTCTCCTCAGTCTCTCTCCTCAGTCTCTCTCCTCAGTCTCTCTCCTCCTCAGTCTCTCTCCTCCTCAGTCTCTCTCCTCAGTCTCTCTCCTCCTCAGTCTCTCTCCTCAGTCTCTCTCCTCAGTCTCTCTCCTCAGTCTCTCTACTAACACTGTGGCAGAATAATCTAGAACTTGTCTTCCCTCTTCCCTGTCTGTCCTTGGCGGAAGATGCAGATTAGTAGACCACTAGAAGTCCACTAGAAGACCACTAGGAAGCCCAACGTGTTGGTTATAAAGGGCTGTAATACGACCCGTCTCACACCTTAAGCACCCCCCCCCCCATCCCCATCAGAATCCATCAAAGCTGAAAACCATCTGCAGGACATCAATGAGAGCTCTGGAAGAGCTCAGATGTGTCAGCACATTTATCAAATTAAAAACAACAGCATGTTTTAACTGAAATAGCTGAACCAGGCAACACAACAACATGAACCCAACCAGGCAACACAACAACATGAACTCAACCAGGCAACACAACAACATGAACTCAACCAGGCAACACAACAACATGAACTCAACCAGGCAACACAACAACATGAACTCAACCAGGCAACACAACAACATGAACTCAACCAGGCAACACAACAACATGAACTCAACCAGGCAACACAACAACATGATCTCAACCAGGCAACACAACAACATGAACTCAACCAGGCAACACAACAACATGAACTCAACCAGGCAACACAACAACACAGAGACAATACATCTATAGCTAGTCTTCAAATCAAATCAAATCAAATCATATTTTATTGGCCACATACGCCGAATACAACAGGTGCAGACATTACAGTGAAACGCTGACTTAACCAACAGGGCATTTCTTTTTAATAAAAAAAGTAGAATAAAACAAAATAGTGTTGAGAAAAAAAAGAGCAGAAGTAAAATAAAATAACAGTAGGGAGGCTATATATATAGGGGGTACCGGTGCAGAGTCAATGTGCGGGGGCACCGGCTAGTTGAGGTAGTTGAAGTAATATGTACATGTGGTAGAGTTAAAGTGACTATGCATAAATAATTAACAGAGTAGCAGCAGCGTAAAATGATGGGGTGGGGGGGGCAGTGCAAATAGCCCGGGTAGCCATGATTAGCTGTTTAGGAGTCTTATGGCTTGGGGGTAGAAGCTGTTGAGAAGTCTTTTGGACCTAGACTTGGCACTCAGGTACCGCCTGCCGTGCGGTAGCAGAGAGAACAGTCTATGACTAGGGTGGCGGTAGTCTTTGACAATTTTGAGGGCCTTCCTCTGACACCGCCTGGTATAGAGGTCCTGGATGGCAGGAAGCTTGGCCCCAGTGATGTACTGGGCCGTACGCACTACCCTCTGTAGTGCCTTACGGTCGGAGGCCAAGCAGTTGCCATACCAGGCGGTGATGTAACCAGTCAGGATGCTCTCAATGGTGCAGCTGTAAAAAAAATTGAGGATCTGAGGACCCATGCCAAATCTTTTCAGTCTCCTGAGGGGGAATAGGCTTTGTCGTGCCCTCTTACATTTACATTTACATTTACGTCATTTAGCAGACACTCTTATCCAGAGCGACTTACAAATAGGTGCATTCACCCTATAGCCAGTGGGATAACCACTTTACAATCACTTTTTTTTTTTTTAGGGGGGGGGACTGATCAGAGCCTGAAGGTACAGAGGTGCCGATCCCCTCACAGCTCCATAGGCAAGCACCATGGTCTTGTAACAGATGCGAGCTTCAACTGGAAGCCAGTGGAGTGTGCGGAGGAGCGGGGTGACGTGAGAGAACATGGGAAGGTTGAACACCAGACGGGCTGCGGCATTCTGGATGAGTTGTAGGGGTTTAATGGCACAGGCAGGGAGCCCAGCCAACAGCGAGTTGCAGTAATCCAGACGGGAGATGACAAGTGCCTGGATTAGGACCTGTGCCGCTTCCTGTGTAAGGCAGGGTCGTACTCTCTGAATGTTGTAAAGCATGAACCTGCAGGATCGGGTCACCGCCTTGATGTTAGCGGAGAACGACACGGTGTTGTCCAGGGTCACGCCAAGGCTCTTCGCACTCTGGGAGGAGGACACAATGGAGTTGTCAACCATGATGGCGAGATCATGGAACGGGCAGTCCTTCCCCGGGAGGAAGAGCAGCTCCGTCTTGCCAAGGTTCAGCTTGAGGTGGTGATCCGTCATCCATACTGATATGTCTGCCAGACATGCAGAGATGCGATTCGCCACCTGGTTATCAGAAGGGGGAAAGGAGAAGATTAGTTGTGTATCGTCAGCGTAGCAATGATAGGAGAGGCCATGTGAGGATATGACAGAGCCAAGTGACTTGGTGTATAGGGAGAATAGGAGAGGGCCTAGAACTGAGCCCTGGGGGACACCAGTGGTGAGAGCACGTGGTGCGGAGACAGCTTCTCGCCACGCCACTTGGTAGGAGCGACCGGTCAGGTAGGACGCGATCCAGGAGTGAGCCGCGCCGGAGATGCCCAGCTCGGAGAGGGTGGAGAGGAGGATCTGATGGTTCACAGTATCAAAGGCAGCAGACAGGTCTAGAAGGACAAGAGCAGAGGAAAGAGAGTTAGCTTTAGCAGTGCGGAGAGCCTCTGTGACACAGAGAAGAGCAGTCTCAGTTGAATGACCAGTCCTGAAAACTGACTGGTTTGGATCAAGAAGGTCATTTTGAGAGAGATAGCAAGAGAGTTGGCTAAAGACGGCACGCTCAATAGTTTTGGAAAGAAAAGAAAGAAGGGATACTGGTCTGTAGTTGTTGACATCAGTGGGATCGAGTGTTGGTTTTTTGAGAAGGGGTGCAACTCTCGCTCTCTTGAAGACGGAAGGGACATAGCCAGCGGTCAAGGATGAGTTGATCAGCGAGGTGAGGTAGGGGAGAAGGTCACCGGAGATGGTCTGGAGAAGAGAGGAGGGGATGGGGTCAAGCGGGCAGGTTGTTGGGCGGCCTGCAGTCACAAGTCGCAAGATTTCATCTGGAGAGAGAGGGGAGAAAGAAGTCAAAGCATAGGGTAGGGCAGTGTGAGCAGGACCAGCAGTGTCATTAGACTTAACAATCGAGGATCGGATGTCGTCAACCTTCTTTTCAAAGTGGTTGACGAAGTCATCCACAGAGAGAGAGGAGGGGGGGGGGGGGGGGGGGTTCAGCAGGGAGGAGAATGTGGCAAAGAGCTTCCTAGGGTTAGAGGCAGATGCTTGGAATTTAGAGTGGTAGAAAGTGGCCTTAGCAGCAGAAACAGATGAAGAAAATGAAGAGAGGAGGGAGTGAAAAGATGCCAGGTCGGCAGGGAGTTTAGTTTTCTTCCATTTCCGCTCCGCTGCCCGGAGCTCTGTTCTGTGAGCTCGCAATGAGTCATCAAGCCACGGAGCTGGAGGGGAGGACCGAGCCGGCCGGGAGGATAGGGGACACAGAGAGTCAAAGGATGCAGAAAGGGAGGAGAGGAGGGTTGAGGAGGCAGAATCAGGAGATTGGAGGGAGAAGGTTTGAGCAGAGGGAAGAGATGATAGGATGGAAGAGGAGAGAGTAGTGGGAGAGAGAGAGCGAAGGTTGCGGCGGCGCATTACCATCTGTGTAGGGGCAGAGTGAGTAGTGTTGGAGGAGAGCGAGAGAGAAAAGGATACAAAGTAGTGGTCGGAGACATGGAGGGGAGTTGCAGTGAGATTAGTAGAAGAGCAGCATCTAGTAAAGATGAGGTCAAGCGTATTGCCTGCCTTGTGAGTAGGGGGGGACGGTGAGAGGGTGAGGTCAAAGGAGGAGAGGAGTGGAAAGAAGGAGGCAGAGAGAAATGAGTCAAATGTAGACGTAGGGAGGTTGAAATCCCCCAAAACTGTGAGGGGTGAGCCATCCTCAGGAAAGGAACTTATCAAGGCGTCAAGCTCATTGATGAACTCTCCAAGGGAACCTGGAGAGCGATAGATGACAAGGATATTAAGCTTAAATGGGCTAGTGACTGTGACAGCATGGAATTCAAATGAGGAGATAGACAGATGGGTTAGGGGAAAAATTGAGAATGTCCACTTGGGAGAGATGAGGATTCCTGTGCCACCACCCCTCTGACCAGATGCTCTCGGGGTATGCGAGAACACATGGTCAGACGAGGAGAGAGCAGTAGGAGTAGCAGTGTTTTCAGTGGTAATCCATGTTTCCGTCAGCGCCAGGAAGTCGAGGGACTGGAGGGTAGCATAGGCTGGGATGAAGTCAGCCTTGTTGGCAGCAGAACGGCAGTTCCAGAGGCTGCCTGAGACCTGGAACTCCAGGTGTGGGGTGCGTGCAGGGACCACCAGGTTAGAGAGGCAGCAGCCACGCGGTGTGAGGCGTTTGTGTAGCCTGTGCGGAGAGGAGAGAACAGGAATAGGCAGAGGCATAGTTGACAGGCTGTAGCAAATGGCTACAATAATGCAGAGGAGATCGGAATGAAATGAACTAAACATCTGGGAAAGGAGAGAGTAAAAACCAAAACTCCCAAATATAACTCTCCCAACTTCACCTCAGAAACTATAATTGTTTCACTGAACCACCCGAATAAAACTCTCCCAACTTCCACTTTAGAAATTAGAATTGTTGTGAACTACAGTGGTTCAATGTTTCAAGGAATAGACTCAACTTACTTTATTCAGCTAGCTAACTATGACGCTATAGCTAACTAGCATGCTAGCATCCAATAACACACAGTTTAGCACCAATACTTGGTTACAACAAACTACCAATAGTGTGTTAACACACTAAACAGATAATTCGTGTCCGTGTCTAGTTCCTTTCATAACGCAGCAATAATTAAACGTTGGCTAGCTAGCACAAATATATTGTATTTAGCTGCTACAGTACAGCTAGCCGGTCGTGTTGGCTAGCTAGCAATGGCTGCTGTGTTGACTTTGTTTGAATAACGGCGGCGCTGCGAACAAATGTAGCTGGCTAAAAGGATATTGTATTTAGTTGCTACCGTTGCTAATAGCTACTCGCCAGCTAGTCCAGGAGGTGAGTTAGCTAGCTAGCTAGCTTCGTGCTACACCCGGCACCGCCGAATACAATGCTAACCTACAATAACTACCCACAACAGCCCACGATGCCTACCTATAATACCTAATAATATACAGCCCAGGATGCCTACCTATAATACCTAACTACAGTCTAAATACATAGTTTAAGCCTTACTCGACAAAGCCCAAGCTATGTATAAAGCCAAACTTACCCGACGCCAGCTGTCTGGGTGGCAGACTGCAATCAGTAGCTGTAATTAAGTACAGCAGCTACCAACCACCTAACGTTAATGCCTCGGATAATGAGGTTAGAAAAACAGCTGAATGGTAGGTAGCTAGCTGTCTTAATTACAGGTACTCTTAAGCGTGAAATAACATTGGAAACAACTAACCACAGTTGCTAAAAGTTACCAGTAGCTACCCGCTAGCTAGCTAGCTTTGTTGGTCCAAGTAGTGGGTTAGCTAGCCTCGAGCTAGCCTCGTGCTTCGCCGGGGTCCGCCGAATACAATACTTACCTACAATAATTACCTACAATAACCTACAATAACCTACAATAACTACCTAAGTAAACTACCTATAATACCTAACTACAATACGTACCTACAATCTAAATACATGGTTTAAGCTTTACTCAACACCATATAAGAAGCCAAGCTTACCTCCTGCTAGAGAAAACACAACCTCTCCCGACCACAGTCGGATCACGACTGTCTTGGTGTGTTTGGACCATGATAGTTCGTTGGTGATGTGGACACCAAGGAACTTGAAGCTCTCAACCTGTTCCACTACAGCCCCGTCGATGAGAATGGGGGCGTGCTCAGTCCTCTTTTTTTTCCTGTAGTCCACAATCATCTCTTTTGTCTTGGTCACGTTGAGGGAGAGGTTGTTATCCTGGCACCACATGGCCAGGTCTCTGACCTCCTCCCTATAGGCTGTCTCATCGTTGTCGGTGATCAGGCCTACCACTGTTGTGTCGTCGGCAAACTCAATGATGGTGTTGGAGTCGTGCCTGTCCAAGCAGTCATGGGTGAACAGGAAGTACAGGAGGGAACTGAGCACGCACCCCTGAGGGGCCCCCGTGTTGAGGATCAGTGTGGCAGATGTGTTGTTACCTTCCCTTACCACCTGGGGGCGGCCCGTCAGGAAATCCAGGATCACAACACAGAGACCATACATCTATAGCTAGTCGTCACAACACAGGGACAATAAGGGATCATAGCTTTCACCTGGATTCACCTGGTCAGTCTATATCATGGAAAAAGCACTCAGTGTTTGGCCAATAAAGCCTCATCTATCTCCTTCTCATTTTCTAACTCTCTAACTCTCTCTCTCTCTCTCTCAATTCATTTCAATTTATGGGCTTTATTGGCATGGGGAACATATGTTAGTATTGCCAAAGCAAGTGAAATAGATAATAAATAAAAGTGAAATAAACAATACAAAATGAACAGTAAACATTACACAGAGAAGTTCCAAAAGAAGAAAGACATTTCAAACGTCATATTATCTCTATATACAGTGTTGTAATGATGTGCAAATTGTTAAAGTACAAAAGCGAAAATAAATAAACATAAATTTGGGTTGTATTTACAATGATGTTTGTTCTTCACTGGTTGCCCTTTTCTTGTGGCAACAGGTCACAGATATTGCAGCTGTGATGGCACACTGTGGTATTTCACGAAATAGATATTGGAGTTTATCAAAATTGCATTTGTTTTCGAATTCTTTGTGGGTCTGTGTAATCTGAGGGAAGTATGTCTCTAATATGGTCATCCATTTGGCAGGAGGTTAGGAAGTGCAGCTCAGTTTTCACCTCATTTTGTGGGCAGTGTGTACATAGCCTGTCTTCTCTTGAGAGCCAGGTCTGCCTACGGCGACCTTTCTCAATAGCAAGGCTATGCTCACTGAGTCTGTACATAGTCAAAGATTTCCAAGAGTGTGCAAAGCTGTCATCAAGGCAAAGGGTGGCTATTTGAAGAATCTCAAATATGACATATATTTTGATTTGTTTAACACTGTTTTGGTTACTACATGATTCCATATGTGTTATTCATAGTTTTGATATCTTCACAATTATTCTACAATGTAGAAAATAGTAAAAATAAAGAAAAACCCTTGAATGAGTAGGTGTTGTAAATAGTTTGACCTTTAATGTATATCGTATAACAATACAGGACAAAGTTTCAGCACAGCAACAATAACGCAGACCCTATGTTCTGTTTTCACTACACTAACAGTCTTAAAAGTCTGTTGTATTGAAATGGAAAGTATGCTGATAGTGTTCATGCTACAGTCGGATGAGGAAAGAGTCAGAATGTGTCCCAAACGGCACCCTATACACTTCCCTACTTTTGACCACAGCACTATGCACCCTGGTCAAAATGGATGCAACATATATGGAATAGGGTTAGGGTATATATATATATATACAGTGGGGAGAACAAGTATTTGATACACTGCCGATCTTGCAGGTTTTCCTACTTACAAAGCATGTAGAGGTCTGTAATTTTTATCATAGGTACACTTCAACTGTGAGAGACGGAATCTAAAACAAAAATCCGGAAAATCACATTGTATGATTTTTAACTGATTAATTTGCATTTTATTGCATGACATAAGTATTTGATACATCAGAAAAGCAGAACTTAATATTTGGTACAGAAACCTTTGTTTGCAATTACAGAGATCATACGTTTCCTGTAGGTCTTGACCATGTTTGCACACACTGCAGCAGGGATTTTGCCCCACTCCTCCATACAGACCTTCTCCAGATCCTTCAGGTTTCGGGGCTGTCGCTGGGCAATACGGACTTTCAGCTCCCTCCAAAGATTTTCTATTGGGTTCAGGTCTGGAGACTGGCTAGGCCACTCCAGGACCTTGAGATGCTTCTTACGGAGCCACTCCTTAGTTGCCCTGGCTGTGTGTTTCGGGTCGTTGTCATGCTGGAAGACCCAGCCACGACCAATCTTCAATGCTCTTACTGAGGGAAGGAGGTTGTTGGCCAAGATCTCGCGATACATGGCCCCCATCCATCCTCCCCTCAATACGGTGCAGTCGTCCTATCCCCTTTGCAGAAAAGCATCCACCTCCATGCTTCACGGTTGGGATGGTGTTCTTGGGGTTGTACTCATCCTTCTTCTTCCTCCAAACACGGCGAGTGGAGTTTAGACCAAAAAGCTCTATTTTTGTCTCATCAGACCACATGACCTTCTCCCATTCCTCCTCTGGATCATCCAGATGGTCATTGGCAAACTTCAGACGGGCCTGGACATGCGCTGGCTTGAGCAGGGGGACCTTGCGTGCGCTGCAGGATTTTAATCAATGATGGCGTAGTGTGTTACTAATGGTTTTCTTTGAGACTGTGGTCCCAGCTCTCTTCAGGTCATTGACCAGGTCCTGCCGTGTAGTTCTGTGCTGATCCCTCACCTTCCTCATGATCATTGATGCCACACGAGGTGAGATCTTGCATAGAGCCCCAGACCGAGGGTGATTGACCGTCATCTTGAACTTCTTCCATTTTCTAATAATTGCGCCAACAGTTGTTGCCTTCTCACCAAGCTGCTTGCCTATTGTCCTGTAGCCCATCCCAGCCTTGTGCAGGTCTACAATTTTATCCCTGATGTCCTTACACAGCTCTCTGGTCTTGGCCATTGTGGAGAGGTTGGTGTCTGTTTGATTGAGTGTGTGAACAGGTGTCTTTTATACAGGTAACGAGTTAAAACAGGTGCAGTTAAAACAGGTAATGAGTGGAGAACAGGAGGGCTTCTTAAAGAAAAACTAACAGGTGTGTGAGAGCCGGAATTCTTACTGGTTGGTAGGTGATCAAATACTTATGTCATGCAATAAAATGCAAATTAATTACTTAAAAATCATACAATGTGATTTTCTGGATTTTTGTTTTAGATTCAGTCTCTCACAGTTGAAGTGTACCTATGATAAAAATTACAGACCTCTACATGCTTTGTAAGTAGGAAAACCTGCAAAATCGGCAGTGTATCAAATACTTGTTCTCCCCACTGTAAATGGAATAGGGTGCCATTTGGGAAACATCCCTAGTGTTCCACACTACTGTAGGAGGAGAAAATCTCTCCCTGAGGCAGGGTCACCAGATCAGCCTGAGACTGTTCAATAAGGGAGTGCTGGTTAACTGTAGCTAGCTCTGTTAACTTGTTGTAACCCTGTAGCTAGCTCTGTTAACTTGTTGTAACCCTGTAGCTATCTCTGTTAACTTGCTGTAACCCTGTAGCTAGCTCCGTTAACTTGTTGTAACCCTGTAGCTATCTCTGTTAACTTGATATAACCCTGTAGCTAGCTCCGTTAACTTGATGTAACCCTGTAGCTAGCTCTGTTAACTTGATGTAACCCTGTAGCTAGCTCCGTTAACTTGATGTAACCCTGTAGCTAGCTCTGTTAACTTGATGTAACCCTGTAGCTAGCTCCGTTAACTTGATGTAACCCTGTAGCTAGCTCTGTTAACTTGCTGTAACCCTGTAGCTAGCTCTGTTAACTTAATGTAACCCTGTAGCTAGCTCTGTTAATTTGATGTAACCCTGTAGCTAGCTCTGTTAACTTAATGTAACCCTGTAGCTAGCTCCATTAACTTGTTTTAACCCTGTAGCTAGCTCTGTTAACTTAATGTAACCCTGTAGCTAGCTCTGTTAATTTGATGTAACCCTGTAGCTAGCTCTGTTAACTTGTTGTAACCCTGTAGCTAGCTCTGTTAACTTGTTATAACCCTGTAGCTAGCTCTGTTAACTTGCAGTAACCCTGTAGCTAGCTCTGTTAACTTGTTGTAACCCTGTAGCTAGCTCCGTTAACTTGATGTAACCCTGTAGCTAGCTCTGTTAACTTGTTATAACCCTGTAGCTAGCTCCGTTAACTTGATGTAACCCTGTAGCTAGCTCTGTTAACTTGATGTAACCCTGTAGCTAGCTCTGTTAACTTGTTGTAACCCTGTAGCTAACTCTGTTAAACTTGATGTATCCCTGTCGCTAGCTCTGTTAACTTGATGTAAACCCCACCCTGTAGCTAGCTCTGTTAACTTGTTGTAACCTGTAGCTGACTCCGTAACTTGATGTAAACACTGTAGTAGCTCTGTTAACTTGTTATAACCCTGTTTTTTAGCTAGCTCCATTAACTTGATGTAACCCTGTAGCTGCTCTGTTAAACTTGATGTACACCTGTAGCTTAGCTCTGTTAACTGTTGTAACCCTGTGCTAACTCTGTTAACTTGATGTATCCCTGTAGCTAGCTTGTAACTTGAATAAACCTGTAGCAGCTCTGTTAAACTTGATAGACCCTGTAGCTAGCTCTGTTACTTGTTATACCCTGTAGCTAGCTCTGTTCAACTTGGTTTGCTAACCCTGTAGCTAGCTCTGTTAACTTGATATAACCCTGTAGCTAGCTCTGTTAACTTGTTGTAACCCTGTAGCTAGCTCTGTTAACTTGCAGTAACCCTGTAGCTAGCTCTGTTAACTTGTTGTAACCCTGTAGCTAGCTCCGTTAACTTGATGTAACCCTGTAGCTAGCTCTGTTAACTTGTTGTAACCCCTATAGCTAGCTCTGTTAACTTGATGTAACCCTGTAGCTAGCTCCGTTAACTTGATGTAACCCTGTAGCTAGCTCTGTTAACTTGCTGTAACCCTGTAGCTAGCTCTGTTAACTTAATGTAACCCTGTAGCTAGCTCTGTTAATTTGATGTAACCCTGTAGCTAGATCTGTTAACTTGATGTAACCCTGTAGCTAGCTCTGTTAACTTGTTGTAACCCTGTAGCTAGCTCCGTTAACTTGATGTAACCCTGTAGCTAGCTCTGTTAACTTGTTATAACCCTGTAGCTAGCTCCGTTAACTTGATGTAACCCTGTAGCTAGCTCTGTTAACTTGATGTAACCCTGTAGCTAGCTCTGTTAACTTGTTGTAACCCTGTAGCTAACTCTGTTAACTTGATGTAACCCTGTAGCTAGCTCTGTTAACTTGATATAACCCTGTAGCTAGCTCTGTTAACTTGTTATAACCCTGTAGCTAGCTCTGTTAACTTAATGTAACCCTGTAGCTAGCTCTGTTAACTTGATATAACCATGTAGCTAGCTCTGTTAACTTGTTGTAACCCTGTAGCTAGCTCTGTTAACTTGCAGTAACCCTGTAGCTAGCTCTGTTTAACTTGTTGTAACCCTGTAGCTAGCTCCGTTAACTTGATGTAACCTGTAGCTAGCTCTGTTAACTTGTTATAACCCTGTAGCTAGCTCCGTTAAAACTTGATGTAACCTGTAGTCTAGCTCTGTTAACTATGATGTAACCTGGTACTACTCTGTTAACTTGTTTGTAACCCTGTAGCTCACTCGTTACTTGATGTAACCCTGTAGCTAGCTCTGTTTAACCTTGAATATAACCTTAGCTAGCTCGTTAACTTGATATAACCCTGTAGCTAGCTCTGTTAACTTGTTATAACCCTGTAGCTAGCTCTGTTAACTTAATGTAACCCTGTAGCTAGCTCTGTTAACTTGATATAACCATGTAGCTAGCTCTGTTAACTTGTTGTAACCCTGTAGCTAGCTCTGTTAACTTGCAGTAACCCTGTAGCTAGCTCTGTTAACTTGTTATAACCATGTAGCTAGCTCTGTTAACTTGTTGTAACCCTGTAGCTAGCTCTGTTAACTTGCAGTAACCCTGTAGCTAGCTCTGTTAACTTGTTGTAACCCTGTAGCTAGCTCTGTTAACTTGTTATAACCCTGTAGCTAGCTCTGTTAACTTGTTGTAACCCTGTAGCTAGCTCTGTTAACTTGCAGTAACCCTGTAGCTAGCTCTGTTAACTTGCTGTAACCCTGTAGCTAGCTCTGTTAACTTGCTGTAACCCTGTAGCTAGCTCTGTTAACTTGATGTAACCCTGTAGCTATCTCTGTTAACTTGTTATAACCCTGTAGCTAGCTCTGTTAACTTAATGTAACCCTGTAGCTAGCTCTGTTAACTTGATATAACCATGTAGCTAGCTCTGTTAACTTGTTGTAACCCTGTAGCTAGCTCTGTTAACTTGCAGTAACCCTGTAGCTAGCTCTGTTAACTTGTTATAACCATGTAGCTAGCTCTGTTAACCTGTTGTAACCCTGTAGCTAGCTCTGTTAACTTGCAGTAACCCTGTAGCTAGCTCTGTTAACTTGTTGTAACCCTGTAGCTAGCTCTGTTAACTTGTTATAACCCTGTAGCTAGCTCTGTTAACTTGTTGTAACCCTGTAGCTAGCTCTGTTAACTTGCAGTAACCCTGTAGCTAGCTCTGTTAACTTGCTGTAACCCTGTAGCTAGCTCTGTTAACTTGCTGTAACCCTGTAGCTAGCTCTGTTAACTTGTTATAACCCTGTAGCTAGCTCTGTTAACTTGCAGTAACCCTGTAGCTAGCTCTGTTAACTTGATGTAACCCTGTAGCTAGCTCTGTTAAATTAATGTAACCCTGTAGCTAGCTCTGTTAACTTAATGTAACCCTGTAGCTAGCTCTGTTAATTTGATGTAACCCTGTAGCTAGCTCTGTTAACTTAATGTAACCCTGTAGCTAGCTCCATTAACTTGTTTTAACCCTGTAGCTAGCTCTGTTAACTTGTTGTAACCCTGTAGCTAGCTCTGTTAACTTGCTGTAACCCTGTAGCTAGCTCCATTAACTTGTTTTAACCCTGTAGCTAGCTCTGTTAACTTGCTGTAACCCTGTAGCTAGCTCCATTAACTTGTTTTAACCCTGTAGCTAGCTCTGTTAACTTAATGTAACCCTGTAGCTAGCTCTGTTAATTTGATGTAACCCTGTAGCTAGCTCTGTTAACTTGTTTTAACCCTGTAGCTAGCTCTGTTAACTTAATGTAACCCTGTAGCTAGCTCCGTTAACTTGTTATAACCCTGTAGCTAGCTCTGTTAACTTAATGTAACCCTGTAGCTAGCTCCGTTAACTTGATGTAACCCTGTAGCTAGCTCTGTTAACTTGATGTAACCCTGTAGCTAGCTCTGTTAACTTGTTATAACCCTGTAGCTAGCTCTGTTAACTTAATGTAACCCTGTAGCTAGCTCTGTTAACTTGATATAACCATGTAGCTAGCTCTGTTAACTTGTTGTAACCCTGTAGCTAGCTCTGTTAACTTGCAGTAACCCTGTAGCTAGCTCTGTTAACTTGTTATAACCATGTAGCTAGCTCTGTTAACTTGTTGTAACCCTGTAGCTAGCTCTGTTAACTTGCAGTAACCCTGTAGCTAGCTCTGTTAACTTGTTATAACCATGTAGCTAGCTCTGTTAACTTGATGTAACCCTGTAGCTAGCTCTGTTAACTTAATGTAACCCTGTAGCTAGCTCTGTTAACTTGTTATAACCATGTAGCTAGCTCTGTTAACTTGTTGTAACCCTGTAGCTAGCTCTGTTAACTTGATATAACCCTGTAGCTAGCTCTGTTAACTTGTTATAACCCTGTAGCTAGCTCTGTTAACTTGATATAACCATGTAGCTAGCTCTGTTAACTTGTTGTAACCCTGTAGCTAGCTCTGTTAACTTGTTGTAACCCTGTAGCTAGCTCTGTTAACTTGCAGTAACCCTGTAGCTAGCGCTGTTAACTTATTATAACCATGTAGCTAGCTCTGTTAACTTGTTGTAACCCTGTAGCTAGCTCTGTTAACTTGCAGTAACCCTGTAGCTAGCTCTGTTAACTTGTTATAACCATGTAGCTAGCTCTGTTAACTTGATGTAACCCTGTAGCTAGCTCTGTTAACTTAATGTAACCCTGTAGCTAGCTCTGTTAACTTGTTATAACCATGTAGCTAGCTCTGTTAACTTGTTGTAACCCTGTAGCTAGCTCTGTTAACTTGATATAACCCTGTAGCTAGCTCTGTTAACTTGCTGTAACCCTGTAGCTAGCTCTGTTAACTTGTTATAACCCTGTAGCTAGCTCTGTTAACTTGTTGTAACCCTGTAGCTAACTCTGTTAACTTGTTGTAACCCTGTAGCTAGCTCAGTTAACCTGTTATAACCCTGTAGCTAGCTCTGTTAACTTGATGTAACCCTGTAGCTAGCTCCGTTAACTTGCAGTAACCCTGTAGCTAGCTCTGTTAACTTGCTGTAACCCTGTAGCTAGCTCTGTTAACTTAATGTAACCCTGTAGCTAGCTCTGTTAACTTGTTGTAACCCTGTAGCTAGCTCTGTTAACTTAATGTAACCCTGTAGCTAGCTCTGTTAACTTGTTATAACCCTGTAGCTAGCTCTGTTAACTTGCTGTAACCCTGTAGCTAGCTCTGTTAACTTGCAGTAACCCTGTAGCTAGCTCTGTTAACTTAATGTAACCCTGTAGCTAGCTCTGTTAACTTGTTATAACCCTGTAGCTAGCTCTGTTAACTTGCAGTAACCCTGTAGCTAGCTCTGTTAACTTAATGTAACCCTGTAGCTAGCTCTGTTAACTTGTTGTAACCCTGTAGCTAGCTCTGTTAACTTAATGTAACCCTGTAGCTAGCTCTGTTAACTTGCAGTAACCCTGTAGCTAGCTCTGTTAACTTAATGTAACCCTGTAGCTAGCTGTAGCCCTCTGTGTCGAGGTGTGGGTGTCAGTCTGCAGCTATCTCAGTGTGGTGGAAAAGGGATTTTCTAGCCACAGAACTACATTGAGGTAACCTGATCAATCTACTGTGAGTCACACTGCTATCCCATTACAGAACTACATACATGATCTATTGGTATAGTGGTGATCTTAGAAGAACACTCAATACAGGGTGTATCAATATAGTGTTGGTTCTAGAAGAACACTCAATACAGGGTGTATCAATATAGTGTTGGTTCTAGAAGAACACTCAATACAGGGTGTATGAATATAGTGTTGGTTCTAGAAGAACACTCAATACATGGTGTATCAGTATTGTGTTGGTTCTAGAAGAACACTCAATACATGGTGTATCAGTGTAGTGTTGGTTTTATTTGATACAACTAGAAGGACCCATTCATTCCATTCTTTCTCAAAGCAGCAAGCGCTCAACATAGAATTCAAAGTCTGATGAAATCTCTCCAGAGCACATTGAGCCTCTTGGTGGGAGGCACTAGAGGGGCAGTGGGTTACACCCAACTGTTGTAGCACTTGCTGGAAAAACATTGACATTAAATTTGAACCTTGGTCAGACTGCACTGCTTGCGGAAGTCCAAACAGCACACATTATGGTCAAGAGAAATTGGTTACCACTCCTTGCTTTGGTCAAAGGACCATCACAGTGCACCAGAACCCTGCTTGGTCCGTCAGAAACAGGTATAGGCTGCAATTCACAACATAATCAACTTAAATGGCGTCTCTACTTAAATGGCTTTCTCCTCTTCTAGAAACATGGTGTTTAATGGCTGTCTGTCCTTTTCTTTTATATTATACAGAGCGACATGAACACTGCCTTCAGAAAGTATTCAACCCCTTGACTTTCCCACATGTTGTTGTGTTACAGCCTGAATTTCATTGAGATTTGTGTCACTGGGCTACATACAATAGCCCATAATATCGAAGTGGATTGATGTTTTTCAAATTGTTTTTACAAATGAATTACAAATGAAAAGCTGACATGTGTCGAGTCAATAATTATTCAACCCCTTTGTTATGGCAAGCCTAAATACGTTCAGGAGTAAGAATTTGCTTAACAAGTCACGTAAGTTGCATGGACTCGCTGTGTGCAATAATAGTGTTTAGCATGTTTTTTTATGACTACCTCATCTCTGTACCCCACATATACAATTAGCTGTAAGGTCCCTCAGTCAAGCAGTGAATTTCAAACACAGATTCAACCACAAAGACCAGGGAGATATTCCAATGCCTCGCAAAGAAGGGCACCTTCTTTGAGCATGGTGAAGTTATTAATTACACTTTGGATGGTGTATCAATACACCCAGTCACTACAAAGATACAGGCGTCCTTCCTAACTCAGTTGCCAGAGAGGAAGGAAACCGCTCAGGGATTTCACCATGAGGCCAATGGTGACTTTAAAACAGTTACAGAGTTTAATGGCTTTGACAGGAGAAAACTGAGGCTGGATCAACAAAATTGTTGTCACTTCACAATACTAACCTAATTGACAGTGAAAAGAAGGAAGCCTGTACAGATTAAAAATATTCCAAAACATGCATCCTGTTTGCAACAAGGCACTAAAGTAATACTGCAAAAAATGTGGCAAAGCAATTCACTTTTGGCCCTGAATACAAAGTGTTATGTTTGGGGCAAATCTAATACAACACATTACTGAGTGCCACTCTCCATATTTTCAAGCATAGTGGTGGATGCATCATGTTATGGGTATGCTTGTAATCGTTAAGGACTGGGGAGTTTTTCAGGATAAAAAATTAATGGAATGGAGCTAAGCACTGGCAAAATCCTAGAGGAAAACCTGGTTCAGTTCTTGAAAATCTATGGCAAGACCTGGAAATCATTGTCTAGCAATGATCAACAACCAATTTGACAGAGCTTGAAGAATTTGTTAAGAATAATGGGCAAATGTTGCACAATCCAGGTGTGGAAAGCTCTTAGAGACTTACCCAGAAAGACAGCTATAATTGCTGCCAAAGGTGCTTTATTGACTCAGGGGTTTGAATACTTATGTAAATGAGATATTTCTGTATTTCAATTTCAATAAATGTGCAAAAATGTTTTCCCTTTGTTATTAAGATGGGGGGGACCTATTTTATCCATTTTGAAATCAGCCAAATGTGGAACAAGTCAAGGGGTGTGAATACTTTCTGAAGGCACTATAGTAAGAATATGATGGAATACAACAAAATAAAATACAGATAATATCTTCCCCAACTGGTGTCACGGCAACGTGTGGAACCCATAGAGATAGATAGAGGACTCATCTTTATCTCTGTGACAGAATGGGCAGCGCCATTGAGGCTACAACCCATCGGAATCCCCACCCAGTTGACAACTTTAAAATGGCCAAAGCCATTGGTGGAAGCCCGCAGTGGCAATGTCCATGCTAAAAAGGGTTATATCCACGAAGAGTCCTCTATCTATCTCTATGGTGGATCCGCTATCTTATAAAAAAGTGATATTTTGCTTTATTGATCCACGTTTCATCCCTTTCCTACCCTCACTTCACTTTGTTAGGGAGCAGGAGTAGGGGCTTCATCATGATACCCATAGAAAATAATAGCAATCCTATTTATCAGGCTTTTGGAGTTGACTATACACAATCAATAATAATAAGCCTACACTTGATTTAGGCTACATTATAGCATGCTAAATGTTTCTGATCAGTGATAGATGAGCACTTGATTTAGGCTCCATTATAGCATGCTAAATATTTCTGATCAGTGATAGATGAGCACTTGATTTAGGCTCCATTATAGCATGCTAAATGTTTCTGATCAGTGATAGATGAGCACTTGATTTAGGCTCCATTATAGCATGCTAAATGTTTCTGATCAGTGATAGATGAGCACTTGATTTAGGCTCCATTATAGCATGCTAAATGTTTCTGATCAGTGATAGATGAGCACTTGATTTAGGCTCCATTATAGCATGCTAAATGTTTCTGATCAGTGATAGATGAGCACTTGATTTAGGCTCCATTATAGCATGCTAAATGTTTCTGCTCAGTGGTAGATGAGCACTTGAACAGATGAGCTATACCACCTCCACTTATTTGCCAGACAGAAACCAATTAACCAAATAGCCAATACAGACAGAGATTCTGTTAAATAAAATCACATTGATTGAGAAAAATCAGGCTTTTGGTCGGGAGTAGGCCTAGGCTACTAAATAATCCACTTGTTAAACTATTCTGAGCAAAAATATAAACACACAATTTATTTTTTTACTGCGTTACAGTTCATAGAAGGAAATCAGTCAATTGAAATAAATAAATTAGGCACTAATCTATGGATTTCACATGACTGGGCAGGGGTGAAGCCATGGGTGGACCTGGGAGGGCATAGGCCCACCCACATGGGAGCCAGGCCCAGCCAATCAGAATGTGTTTTTCCCCACAAAAGGGCTTTATTAGAGACAGAAATACATTTTAGTCATTTAGCAGACGCTCTTATCTAGAGCAACTTACAGTTTGTGAGTGCATACATCATATTTTTCATACTGTCCCCCCATGGGAATCGAACCCACAACCCTGGCGTTGCAAATGCCATGCTCTACCAACTGAGCTACACAGGACTACAAATACCACTCAGGATCATCAGCTGTCCAAGTGGCAGGTCTCAGACGATCCCACAGGTGAAGAAACTGGATGTGGAGGTCTGCGGTTGTGAGGCCAGTTGGATGTACTTCCAAAATCTGAAACGACATTGGAGGCGGCTTATGGTAGAGAAGTACAGTAATGGCGCCGGAGGGGTTTTATGGACTCTTAACCAACCGTGCTATTTTTTTATGGGCTATTTTGTGTGTTTTTTCGCAATCTTTGTAATTTATTTTGTACATAATGTTGCTGCTACCGTCTCTTATGACCGAAAAGAGATTCTGGACATCAGAACAGCGATTACTCACCTCGAACCGGACAAATATTTGTTCTTTAATGTGAGTCGGACGAGAGGGATTTGCACCAGACACCCGACAGGGCGCTCATCCCCGTCATTCACAGTTGAAAGAAAAGGAGATATCGCGGAAGGAGATCGGGGTGCTTGGTAAGGAGCCGGCGATGAGTGGCTAATCTGCCTTTGCCATGGATACTATTGGCTAATTTACAATCGCTTGATAATAAAGTGGACAAACTACAAGCACGTATATCCTACCAACGGGACATTAAAATCTGTAATATCTTATGTTTCACCGAGTCGTGGCTGAACGAAGACATGAATAACATACAGCCGTCAGGTTATACACTGTATCGGCAGGATAGAACAGCAGCCTCTGGTAAGACAAGGGGTGGAGGTCTATGTAAACAGCTGGTGCACGATATCTAAGGAAGTCTCTAGGTTTTGCTCGCCTGAGGTAGAGTATCTCATGATAAGCTGTAGACCCACTATCTACCAAGAGAGTTTTCATCTATATTATTCGTAGCCGTCTATTTACCACCACAAACCAATGCTGGCACTAAGAACGCACTCAATGAACTGTATAAAGCCATAAGCAAACAAGAAAATGCTCATCCACAGGCGGCGCTCCTTGTGGCCGGGGACGTTAATGCAGGGAAACTTAAATCCGTTTTACCTAATTTCTTCTGTTAAATGTGCAACCAGAGGGAATAAAACTCTAGACCACCTTTACTCCACAAACAGAGACGGGAACAAAGCTCTTCCTCGCCCTCCATTTGGCAAATTTGACATAATTCTACCCTCCTGATTCCTGCTTACAAGCAAAAACTAAAGCAGGAAGCACCAGTGACTCGGTCAATAAAAAAGTGGTCAGATGAAGCAGATGCTAAGCTACAGGATTTGCTAGCACAGAATCGAATATGTTCCGGGATTCTTCCGATGGCATTGAGGAGTACAACACATCAGTCACTGGCTTCATCAATAAGTGCATCGATGACGTCGTCCTCACAGTGACCGTACGTACATACCCCAACCAGAAGCAATGGATTACAGGCAACATCCTCACTGAGCTAAAGGGTAGAGCTGCCGCTTTCAAGGAACGGGACTCTAACCCGCTATGCCCTCCGACGAACCATCAAACAGGCAAAGCGTCAATACAGGACTAAGATCGAATCATACTACACCGGCTCCGACGCTCGTCGGATGTGGCAGGGCTTGCAAACAATTATAGACTACAAAGGGAAGCACAGCCGCGAGCTGCCCAGTGACACGAGCCTACCAGACGAGCTAAATTACTTTTATGCTCGCTTCGAGGCAAGTAACACTGAAACATGCATGAGAGCATCAGCTGTTCCAGATGACTGTCTGATCACGCTCTCCGTAGCCGATGTGAGTAAGACCATTAAACAGGTCAACATTCACAAGGCCGCAGGGCCAGATGGATAACCAGGACGTGTACTCCGAGCATGCGTTGACCAACTGGCAAGTGTCTTCACTGACATTTTCAAACTCTCCCTGTCTGAGTCTGTAATACCAACATGTTTCAAGCAGACCACCATCGTCCCTGTGCCCAACAACACTAAGGTAACCTGCCTGACTGACGGATGAACTATCCTCTTCTACTTTAAATTAGATGCAACAGGGAAATCACTTTTCCACCTAAGCTGTCAGGGGACAGAGAGAGAGAGAGAGAGAACCCTGGAGATATATAGATTGACTGAGCGAGAGCGAGAGAGACCTGGCGAGATAAAGATTGACTGAACGAGAGAGAGAGCCCTGGAGAGATATAGATTGACTGAGTGAGAGAGAGAGATAGCGAGAGAGGGATAGAGAGAGATAGAGAGAGATAGTAACGAGAAAGAGAAGAGAAGAGAGAAGAGGCGAGTGAAAGATAGAGAGGCCCGCGAGAAGAGAGAGAGCGCGGCCTCCCGGTCCCGCTCGGCCCCTTCTTCTCGGGATCGGGCCCAGACGGCCCCCTCACTGGGGCCAAATCTCTCCCCCCGGTCGCTCACTCTTCGCCCGCGCTCGCCTCTCTTCGCGCGCCCCGCTCCGCGCGCTCCCACCGCGACCCAAAAACTTCGCTCCCCGATCCCTCGCGCTGCTGGCGGCTTTTGCCCCTCTCCGCGCGCCCGATCCCCGACCTAGCTCCTGCGCGAACTTCCCCAAAAGAGCGGACGGAGCGGGTGGCCCCGCCTGCCAAAGCTTGAGGGGAGGGGGCCCTTGCCTATCTCTTCTTCTAACTTGATGAATCAGCAGCGCGAAGAGAGGATCCCCCCACTTCAGGCAGGGGGGGATTTTCCTAATCCCTTCTACTTAATGAGATGCAAACAAAGGGAGAATCCTTTCCACCCAAGCTTGGGGCGAGAGGAGAGAGACCCTGTAATTATTTGACTGACGAGCAAACAGAGAGACTGGAAATAAAGATTGCTGAGCAAAAAGCCCTGGGGAGATATGATTGCTGATGAGGGGAGGGAGAAGAGAGGCGGGAAAGAGAGAGGTGGCCCCGGGAACTCGCGCCCCGCGAAGTAGAGAGGGGATAGAGCCCGCACGCACCAACCCGTTGCCAACGACTCCCCCTCCTCCAGAAACCCCTGGCTCTGGACTTACCCCGCGACTCTCCGGCTCTCTTCCCCAAACCTTCCCTTCTCGGGTTTTTTCTCCCCCGCTTCCCCTCGCCAAACAAACTCGGCCCTCTCCGTAGCGAGCTTAAACCCCCCGCGTCCTAGTGACGCGCCCCCGGGCTCGCGGCGAGGTCCCGGCCCGGCCGCGGGTCGCTGCGTGCTCCCCGGCCTCTGGGCCCATATATCTAATTGAGGATAAAGATTGACTGACAAAGAGCGAGAGAAGGGAGTGCCCCTCCACTTCAGCCATGGGGGCATTTTTTTATTTCCTCTTCTACTTTAAATGTATGCACACAGGGGAAAACACTTTTCCAAAAATTTTTTCCCTAAGCTGTCGTGGACAGAGAGAGAGAGAGAGAACCCTGTAATAATAGATTTACTGAGCAGGCAAGAGCGAGAAACCTGGAGAATAAAATTGCTGAGCGAGAGAGAGATCCCTGGAGATATAGATTGCTGAGTAGAGAGAAGAGAGAAGAGAGAAGGGAGGGGAGAAAGAGAGGAAGAGAAAGAGAAGGAATAGAGAGAGAGAGGTAAGAGAGGGGAAAAGGAGAGAGATTCGCCCTTGGTTTGTTGCCGGGTTGGGTTTAGGTTTCCCCCTTTTTCCCCTCCCCCCCTGTTTTTTGGCCCCCCCCTTTTTTTTTTGGGTTTTGGGTTTGGGGGGGGGGGTTTTGGGGCCCCCCCCGTCTAATAATTTACCCAAAGACGAGAAGGGGTGCCCCCCTCCACTTCAGGGGCAAATTGGCCAGGCAGAGAGGGTTTAAATCATTGGGAAAGGCTCTTTGTCTCTCAATTCAATTTCAATTCAATTTAAGGGCTTTATTGGCATGGGATACGTATGTTAACATTGCCAAAGCAAGTGAAGTATATTGTAAACAAAAGTGAAATAAACAATAAATATTAACATTAAACCTTACATTTACATTTACATTTACACTCAGAAGTTCCATAAGGATAAAGACATTTCAAATGTCATATTATGTCTATATACAGTGTTGTAACAATGTGCAAATAGTTAAAGTACAAAAGGGAAAATATATAAACATAACTATGGGTTGTAATTACAATGGTGTTTGTTCTTCACTGGTTGCCCTTTTCTTGTGGCAACAGGTCACAAATCTTGCTGCTGTGATGGCACACTGTGGTTTTTCACCCAGTAGATAAGGGAGTTTATCAAAATTGGGTTTGTTTTCGAATTCTTTGTGGATCTCTGTAATCTAAGGGAAATATGTGTCTCTAATATGGTCATACATTTGGCAGGAGGTTAGGAAGTGCAGCTCAGTTACCACCTAATTTTGTGGGCAGTGTGCACATAGCCTGTCTTCTCTTGAGAGCCAGGTCTGCCTACGGCGGCCTTTCTCAATAGCAAGGCAATGCTCACTGAGTCTGTACATAGTCAAAGCTTTCCTTAAGTTTTGGTCAGTCACAGTGGTCAGGTATTCTGCCTTTGTGTACTCACTGTTTAGGGCCAAATAGCATTCTAGAAAAAAAAATGTAGTTTGCTCTGTTTTTTTGTTAATTCTTTCCAATGTGTCAAGTAATTCTCGTTTAGTTTTCTCATGATTTGGTTGGGTCTAATTGTGTTGTTGTTGTTGTCCTGGGGCACTGTGGGGTCCGTTTGTGTTTGTGAACAGAGCCCCCGGACCAGCTTACTTAGGGGACTCTTCTCCAGGTTCATTTCTCTGTAGGGGATGGCTTTGTTATGGAAGGTTTGGGAATTGCTTCCTTTTAAGTGTTTATAGAATTTAACAACTCTTTTCTGGATTTTGATCATTAGCGGGTATCGTCCTAATTCTGCTCTGCATGCATTATTTGGTGTTTTACGTTGTACACTGAGGCTATTTTTGCAGAATTCTGCATGCAGAGTCTCAATTTGGTGTTTGTCCCATTTTGTGAATTCTTGGTTGGTGAGCGGACCCCAGACCTCACAACCATAAAGGGCAATGGGTTCTATAACTGATTCAAGTATTTTTAGCCAGATCCTAATTGGTGTGTCGAATTTTATGTTCGTTTTGATTGCATAGAAAGCCCTTCTTGCCTTGTCCCTCAGATCGTTCACAGCTTTGTGGAAGTTACCTGTGGCGCTGATGTTTAGGCTGAGGTATGTATAGTTTTTTGTGTGCTCTAGGGCAACGGTGTCTAGATGGAATTTGTATTTGTGGTCCTGGCAATTTGACCTTTTTTGGAACACCATTATTTTTGCTTTACTGAGATTTGCTGTCAGGGCCCAGGTCTGACAGAATCTGTGCAGAAGAACTAGGTGCTGCTGTAGGCCCTCCTTGGTTGGTGACAGAAGCACCAGATCATCAGCAAACAGTAGACATTTGACTTCAGATTCTAGTAGGGTGAGGCCGGGTGCTGCAGACTGTTCTAGTGCCCTCGCCAATTCGTTGATATATATGTTGAAGAGGGTGGGGCTTAAACTTCATCCCTGTCTCACCCCACGACCCTGTGGAAAGAAATGTGTGTGTTTTTTGCCAATTTTAACCGAACACTTGTTGTTTGTGGACATGGATTTTATAATGTCGTATGTTTTTCCCCCAACCCCACTTTCCATCAATTTGTATAGCAGACCCTCATGCCAAATTGAGTCAAAAGCTTTTTTGAAGTCAACAAAGCATGAGAAGACTTTGCCTTTGTTTTGGTTTGTTTGTTTGTCAATTAGGGTGTGCAGGGTGAATACGTGGTCTGTTGTACAGTAATTTGGTAAAAAGCCAATTTGACATTTGCTCAGTACATTGTTTTCACTGAGGACTTGAACTAGTCTGCTGTTAATGATAATGCAGAGGATTTTCCCAAGTTTGCTGTTGACGCATATCCCACGGTAGTAATTGGGGTCAAATTTGTCTCCACTTTTGTGGATTGGTGTGATCAGTCCTTGGTTCCAAATATTGGGGAAGATGCCAGAGCTAAGGATGATGTTAAAGAGTTTAAGTATTGCCAATTGGAATTTGTGGTCTGTATATTTTATCATTTCATTGAGGATACCATCAACACCACAGGCCTTTTTGGGTTGGAGGGTTTGTATTTTGTCCTGTAGTTCATTCAATGTAATTGGAGAATCCAGTGGGTTCTGGTAGTCTTTAATAGTTGATTCTAAGATTTGCATTTGATCATGTATATTTTTTTGCTGTTTGTTCTTTGTTATAGGGCCAAAAAGATTGGAGAAGTGGTTTACCGATACATTTATTTATGTTTTCTTTGGGGGTAGATCGGCTTAATATTGCAGATAGATTGTAACTTCCATCAATGTAATTGTCTGCATCAATTCCAATCCCCCATGTTTTTTATATATATACTCACCTTTATTACTTTCCAACCCCACCATCCTTTCCCTACAATGCCCAGGCCTCTACTTACTATCTACACCTTATGGACACAGTCAATTTTACAATAATTCTATTTTAGTCATTTAGCAGACGCTCTTATCCAGAGCGACTTACAGTTAGTGAAAGCATACATTTTCATACAGGCCCCCCGTGGGAATCGAACCCACAACCCTGGCGTTGCAAACGCCATGCTCAACCAACTGAGCTACACGGGGGGCCATCTATCCATACATCTCCATTTTGGATAGATAGCTCTTCGTGTTGTTGTTTGTTTAGTGTTTTCCAATTTTTCCAGAAGTGGTTAGAGTCTATGGATTATTCAATTACATTGAGCTGATTTATGACATTCCTTCTTTTTCCGTAGTGTATTTCTGTATTGTTTTAGTGATTCACCATAGTGAAGGCGGTGGCTCAGGTTTTCTGGGTCTCTATGTTTTTGGTTGGATAGGTTTCTCAATTTCTTTCTTAGGTTTTTGCATTCTTCATCAAACCATTTGTCACAATTTTAGATTTGATAGGGAAGCTGAGAGGTCAAATATACTGTTTAGGTTCTCTCTCTCTCTCTCTCTATTCAATTTCAATTTAAGGTCTCTCTCTCTCTCTCTCTCTCTCTCTCTCTCCACACACACTGTCTCTCACACTGTCTCTCACACTGTCTCTCACACTGTCTCTCACACTGTCTCTCACACTGTCTCTCACACTGTCTCTCTGACCCAGCTGGTAAATTGCCTATATTTGACCTCCCACAGCAGGCAATGCGACTGTCACTGGTCTTAAAATTACTCTTTAATGCCTCCTTGTCAGCAGTTATGTTTCCTGCAGCCATTAACACATAACCATGGTAACCATACCATTTAAACAGTAACCAAGGTAACCATACCATTTAAACAGTGATCAAGGTAACCATACAATTGAAACAGTGATCAAGGTAACCATACCATTTAAACAGTGATCAAGGTAACCATACCATTTAAACAGTGACCAAGGTAGCCATACCATTTAAACAGTGACCAAGGTAGCCATACCATTTAAACAGTGATCAAGGTAACCATACCATTTAAACAGTAACCAAGGTAACCATACCATTTAAACAGTGATCAAGGTAACCATACCATTTAAACAGTGATCAAGGTAACCATATCATTTAAACAGTGATCAAGGTAACCATACCATTTAAACAGTGACCAAGGTAGCCATACCATTTAAACAGTGACAAGGTACCATTACCATTTAAACGATCAAAGTAACCATACCATTTAAATTGTAACAAGGTAACCTCCTTTAAACAGTGATCAAGGTACATACCATTTAACGTGTCAGGAACCATAACCATTTCAACAGTGACCAATGGTCCATACATTTAACAGTACCAAGGTAGCCATACCATTTAAACAGTGATCAAGGTAACCATACCATTTAAACAGTGATCAAGGTAACCATATCATTTAAACAGTGACCAAGGTAACCATACAATTTAAACAGTAACCAAGGTAACCATATCATTTAAACAGTGATCAAGGTAACCATACCATTTAAACAGTGATCAAGGTAACCATACCATTTCAACAGTGATCAAGGTAACCATACCATTTCAACAGTGATCTATTATTTAGAATCAAATCAAATCAAATCAAATTTAATTTGTCACATATACGTGTTTAGCAGATGTTATAGCGGATGTAGCGAAATGCTACATAACAACACAGAGATACATATGGTATAAACAAAACGTACAGTCAATAACACAATAGAAAATCTATATACAGTGTGTGCAAATGTAGTAAGTTATGGAGGTAAGGCAATAAATAGGCCATAGTGCAAAATAATTACAATTGAGTATTAACACTGGAGTGATAGATGTGCAGAAGATGATGTGCTAATAGAGATACTGGGGTGCAAATGAGCAAAATAAATACTTTTTTGGCCTTCCTGTGACATCGGGTGCTGTATGTGTCATGGAGGGTGGGTAGTTTGCCCCCGATAATGAGTTTGGCAGACCGCACTACCCTCTGGAGAGCCCTATGGTTGCAGGCGGTGCAGTTGCCGTACCAGGCGGTGATACAGCCCGAAAGGATGCTCTCAATTGTGCATCTGTAAAAGTTTGTGAGGGTTTTAGGTGCCAAGCCGAATTTCTTCAGCCTCCTGAGGTTGAAGATGCTCTGTTGCGCCTTCTTCACCACACTGTCTGCGTGGGTGGACCATTTCAGTTTGTCGGTGATGTGTACTCCAAGGAACTTGAAGCTTTCCACCTTCTCCACTGCGGTCCCGCCGTTGTGGATAGGGGGGTGCACCGTCTGCTGTTTCTGGAAGTCCACGATCATCTCCTTTGTTTTGTTTGACGTTGAGTGAGAGGTTATATTCCTGGCACCACACTCCCAGAGCCCTCACCTCCTCCCTGTAGGCGGTCTCGTCATTGTTGTAATCAAGCCTACTACTGTTGTGTTGTCTGCAAACTTGATGATTGAGTTGGAGGCGTGCTTGGCCATGCAGTCATGGGTGAACAGGGAGTACAGGAGGGGGCTGACCACGCACCCTTGTGGGGCCCCAGTGTTGAGGATCTGCGAAGGGGAGATGTTGTTTCCTACCTTCACTACCTGGGGGCGGCCCATCAGGAAGTCCAGGACCCAGTTGCACAGGGTGGGGTTCAGACCCAGGGCCTCAAGCTTAATGATGAGCTTGGAGGGTACTATGATGTTGAATGCTGAGCTATAGTCAATGAACAGCATTCTTACATATGTATTCCTCTTGTCCAGATGGGATAGGGCAGTGTTCAGTGTGATGGCGATTGCATCGTCTGTGGATCTATTGGGGCGGTAAGCAAATTGAAGTGGGTCTAGGGTGACAGGTAAGGTAGAGGTGACATGATCCTTGACTAGTCTCTCAAATCACTTCATGATGACAGAGGTGAGTGCTACAGGGCGATAGTCATTTAGTTCAGTTACCTTTGCTTTCTTGGGTACAGGAACAATGGTGGCCATCTTGAAGCATGTGGGAACATTTAACTTGGAAAGGGAAAGATTGAATATGTCCATGAACACACCAGCCAGCTGGTCTGCGCATGCTCTGAGGACGCAACTAGGGATGCCGTCTGGGCCGGCAGCCTTGCGGGGGTTAACATGCTTAAATGTCTTAATCACGTCGGCCACGGAGAAGGAGAGGCCACAGTCCTTGGTAGTGGGCCTCGTCTGTGGCACTGTGTTATCCTCAAGGTGGGCAAAGAAGGTGTTTAGCTTGTCTGGAAGCGAGACGTCGGTGTCAGCGACGTGGCTGGTTTTCCTTTTGTAGTCCGTGATTGTCTGTAGACCCTGCCACATACGTCTTGTGTCTGAGCCGTTGAATTGCGACTCCACTTTGTCTCTATACTGATGTTTTGTCAGTTTAATTGCCTTGCGGAGTGAGTAGCTACACTGTTTGTATTCTGCCATATTCCCAGTCACCTTGCCATGGTTGAATGTGGTGGTTTGCGCTTTCAGATTGGCGCGAATGCTGCCGTCTATCCACGGTTTCTGGTTAGGGTAGGTTTTAATAGTCACAGTGGGCACAACATCACCTATACACTTCCTGATAAACTCAGTCACCGTTTCAGTGTATTCGTCTAGATTATTTTCGGAAGCTACCCGGAACATATCCCAGTGCGCGTGATCAAAACAATCTTGAAGCGTGGATTCCGATTGGTCAGACCAGCGTTGAATAGTCCTTAGCACGGGTACTTCCTGTTTGAGTTTCTGCCTATAGGAAGGGAGGAGCAAAAGTCGTGGTCAGAACCCCCACTGTTATAGAAACATACAGTGGAATGAATAGAGGTGCTTCTCTTTCCAACATCTATTATTTAGAGTAATAATACTAGGTATGAGTACACAGAGAGTGTTGTATGAGTAATAATACTAGGTATGAGTACACAGAGAGTGTTGTATGAGTAATAATACTAGGTATGAGTACACAGAGAGTGTTGTATGAGTAATAATACTAGGTATGAGTACACAGAGAGTGTTGTATGAGTAATAATACTAGGTATGAGTACACAGAGAGTGTTGTATGAGTAATAATACTAGGTATGAGTACACAGAGAGTGTTGTATGAGTAATAATACTAGGTATGAGTACACAGAGAGTGTTGTATGAGTAATAATACTAGGTATGAGTACACAGAGAGTGTTGTATGAGTAATAATACTAGGTATGAGTACACATAGTGTTGTATGAGTAATAATACTAGGTATGAGTACACATAGAGTGTTGTATGAGTAATAATACTAGGTATGAGTACACAGAGAGTGTTGTATGGAATATATGGTAGAGTACAGAGGTGTTGTTCAATACTAGGTATGAGTACACAGAGAGTGTTGTATGAGTAATAATACTAGGTATGAGTACACAGAGAGTGTGTATGAGAATAATACTAGGTATGAGTACACAGAGAGTGTTGTATGAGTAATAATACTAGGTATGAGTACACAGAGAGTGTTGTATGAGAATAATACTAGGTATGAGTACACAGAGAGTGTTGTATGAGTAATAATACTAGGTATGAGTACACAGAGTGTGTTGTATGAGAATAATACTAGGTATGAGTACACAGAGAGTGTTGTATGAGAATAATACTAGGTATGAGTACACAGAGAGTGTTGTATGAGTAATAATACTAGGTATGAGTACACAGAGAGTGTTGTATGAGTAATAATACTAGGTATGAGTAAACAGAGTGTTGTATGAGAATAATACTAGGTATGAGTACACAGAGAGTGTTGTATGAGAATAATACTAGGTATGAGTACACAGAGAGTGTTGTATGAGAATAATACTAGGTATGAGTACACAGAGAGTGTTGTATGAGTAATAATACTAGGTATGAGTACACAGAGAGTGTTGTATGAGTAATAATACTAGGTATGAGTAAACAGAGAGTGTTGTATGAGAATAATACTAGGTATGAGTACACAGAGAGTGTTGTATGTGTAATAATACTAGGTATGAGTAAACAGAGAGTGTTGTATGAGTAATAATACTAGGTATGAGTAAACAGAGAGTGTTGTATGAGAATAATACTAGGTATGAGTACACAGAGAGTGTTGTATGAGTAATAATACTAGGTATGAGTAAACAGAGAGTGTTGTATGAGTAATAATACTAGGTATGAGTAAACAGAGAGTGTTGTATGAGAATAATACTAGGTATGAGTACACAGAGAGTGTTGTATGAGTAATAATACTAGGTATGAGTAAACATAGAGTGTTGTATGAGTAATAATACTAGGTATGAGTAAACAGAGAGTGTTGTATGAGAATAATACTAGGTATGAGTACACAGAGAGTGTTGTATGAGAATAATACTAGGTATGAGTACACAGAGTGTGTTGTATGAGAATAATACTAGGTATGAGTACACAGAGAGTGTTGTATGAGAATAATACTAGGTATGAGTACACAGAGAGTGTTGTATGAGAATAATACTAGGTATGAGTAAACAGAGAGTGTTGTATGAGTAATAATACTAGGTATGAGTAAACAGAGTGTGTTGTATGAGTAATAATACTAGGTATGAGTAAACAGAGAGTGTTGTATGAGTAATAATACTAGGTATGAGTAAACATGATTGCATATGTATGACGCTGTCACTGCAGCCAGTCAAGGCCAATCAACATCATTCATCCACACACTATTGCCACACTGTCGTTGTACTGTAGCCATATCCCGCCCAGGCCAGACCAGGAAGCATCTAGAACATCCTTCATCCACACAGTCGTAATGCTGTTTCCTGTACCCACCCACACAACTTTCCTTACTGTAAAACACATTACAGCATCTCTGTAATGATGTCATGTTGTAATATAATGTTGTAATGTTTTACGGTAAGGTAAATGGTACTATAAAATACATTACAGCACCTCTGCTGTAAAGCAAAATTACAGTATTAAGCTGACAACTCTGGTGCCAGGATAATGCTGCAAATTTACAGTGAAATGCTCAGTGAAATCTGTATCTAAGAAAAGCAATACATTTGTACATAAGGAATTTATTCAAATTGGTAACGTTGACAAATTAACAACATGTTTGACAATAGATGTAACAGTTAACAAATGTAACCAAATAAGAGAATCATAACAACACTAATTTATAATAATAATAACATGATATGCCATTTAGCAGACGCTTTTATCCAAAGCGACTTACAGTCATGTGCGCATACATTTTTACGTATGGGTGGTCCCGGGGATCGAACCCACTACCCTGGCGTTACAAGCACCGTGCTCTACCAGCTGAGCTACAGCTACAGAGCAAGACAGAGAGCGGGAGATGGAGTTAAAATTGGGACAACTCTATTGGGGGTAAGGGGTTCAGAGGCGGTGAAACACAACAGTTTGGGCAGGAGAGTATCCAGGAGAGCATCCAGGAGAGCATCCAGGAGACAGGAGAGCATCCAGGAGACAGGAGAGCATCCATGAGAGCATCCAGGAGACAGGAGAGCATCCAGGAGAGCATCCAGGAGACAGGAGAGCATCCAGGAGAGCATCCAGGACAGCATCCAGGAGAGCATCCAGGAGAGCATCCAGGAGAGCATCCAGGAGAGCATCCAGGACAGCATCCAGGAGACAGGAGAGCATCCAGGAGAGCATCCAGGACAGCATCCAGGAGAGCATCCAGGACAGCATCCAGGACAGCATCCAGGAGACAGGAGAGCATCCAGGAGAGCATCCAGGACAGCATCCAGGACAGCATCCAGGAGACAGGAGAGCATCCAGGAGAGCATCCAGGACAGCATCCAGGAGACAGGAGAGCATCCAGGAGAGCATCCAGGAGAGCATCCAGGAGAGCATCCAGGACAGCATCCAGGAGAGCATCCAGGAGAGTATCCAGGAGAGAGAAGTCAGCGCAGCATCAGGTGTTCCTCATGGGGCTCCGTAACAATCATCCTCAGTTCTGATTGGTCAGCTCTTCTCACCCCTAGGACAAGCATAGAAACATAAAGAATAGAATGAGAGACAGAGAGCACCAGGGCTGTTACTCTGTGGGTTAAAAGACAGGGGACATATCAAGCTGGTGCACCAGGGCTGTTACTCTGTGGGTTAAAAGACAGGGGACAAGGGACACATCAAGCTGGTGCGTACTTACCTCACTAGTGGTCTTCACTCAAACTCAGTGAGCTCTTGGAAGAATGGGACAACGTAGGGGTTCAGCTGGCTTCAGCTGGCTTCCTGGGCCACCTTGTCATACACTTTGTCCTATCTTGAGGGTTCATAATCTTGAGTTGATTTGAACCTGGAATCTGTACAGCCATATATCCAATATAGTTTATGAAATCAATTGAGGCATTGAACAAATACAAATAAGACATCTAGATACACCTACTGTACTACAACCCCTAGATAACTAATACAACACAGTTAGATACATCTACTGTACTTCAACCCCCTAGATAACTAATACAACACAATGACGACACAGATAATATAGCGATTTTCCATGCATAGGCAGGACAGAGAAGCTACGTCTGGTAAGACGAGGGGTGTGTCTATTTGTCAATAACAGCTGGTGTGCGATGTCTAATATTAAAGAAGTCTCGAGGTATTGCTCGCCTGAGGTAGAGTACCTCATGATAAGCTGTAGACCCACTATCTACCAAGAGAGTTCTCATCTATATTATTCGTAGCCGTCTATCTACCACAAACCGATGCTGGCACTAAGACCGCACTCAACGAGCTGTATAAAGCCATAAGCAAACAAGAAAACGCTCATCCAGAAGCGGTGCTCCTAGTGGCCGGGGACTTTAATGCAGGGAAACTTAAATCCGTTTTACCTCATTTCTACCAGCATGTCACATGTGCAACCAGAGGAAAAAAACCTCTAGGCCACATTTACTCCACAAACAGAGACGCATACAAAGCCCTCCCTCGTTCTCCATTTGTCAAATCTGACCATAATTCCATCCTCCTGATTCCTGCTTACAAGCAAAAACTTAATGTAGGAAGTACCAGTGAGTCGCTCAATACGGAAGTGGTCAGATGACGCGGATGCTATGCTACAGGACTGTTTTGCTAGCACAGACTGGAATCTGTTCCAGGATTCATGCAATGGCATTGAGGAGTATACCACCTGAGTCATCGTCTTCATCAATAAGTGCATTGACGACGTCGTCCCCACAGTGACCGTACGTACATATACCAACCAGAAGCCATGGATTACAGGCAACATCTGCATCGAGCTAAAGGGTAGAGCTGCCCCTTCAAGGAGCGGGACTCTAACCCGGACGCTTATAAGAAATCTCGCTATGCCCTCAGATGAACCATCAAACAGGCAAAGAGTCAATACAGGACTAAGATTTAATCGTACTACACCGGCTCTGATGCTCGTCAGATGTGGCAGAGCTTGAAAACTATTACAGACTACAAAGGGAAGCACAGCCGCGAGCTGCCCAGTGACACAAGCCTACCAGACGAGCTAAACCACTTCTATGCTCACTTCGAGGCAAGCAACACTGAAGCATGCATGAGAGCACCAGCTGTTCCAGACGACTGTGTGATAACGCTCTCAGTAGCCGATGTGAGCAAGACCTTTAAACAGGTCAACATTTCCAAAGCCGCAGGGCCAGACGGATTACCAGGACGTGTACTGAAAGCATGCGCGGACCAACTGGCAAGTGTCTTCAATTACATTTTCAACCTGACCGAGTCTGTAATACCTACATGTGTCAAGCAGACCACCATTGTCACTGTGCCCAAGTAATGCAAAGGTAACCTACCTAAATGACTACCGACTGCCCCATAGCACTGACGTCGGTAGCCATGACGTGCTTTGAAAGGCTGTTCATGGCTCACATCAACACCATTATCCCAGAAACCCTAGACCCACTCCAATTTGCATATCGCCCCAACAGATCCACAGATGACGCAATCTCAATCTTACTCCACACAGCCCTTTCCCACCTGGACAAAAGTAACACCTATGTGAGAATGCTGTTCATTGAATACATCTCAGCATTCAACACCATAGTGCCCACAAAGCTCATCACTAAGCTAAGGACCCTGGGACTAAACACCTCCCTCTGCAACTGGATCCTGGACTTACCGCCCCCAGGTGGTAAGTGTAGGTAACAACATGCCTGCCATGCTGATCCTCAACACTGAGGCCCCTCACTGGTGCGTGCGTAGTCTTAAATGTTTCTTGAACTGCATTGTTGGTTAAGGGCATGTAAGTAATCATTTCACAGTAAGGTCTATCTGTTGTATTCGGAGCATGTGACAACTAAAGTTTGATTTGATTTGATTTTGATACTACACATCCAAGTATATCAAATTATGAAAGACAAGCGTTGTAATTTTGAATTCCGTAAAGTGAGAGTGGAAGAGGTGAAAAAAGTATTGTTGTCTATCAACAATGACAAGCCACCGGGGTCTGACAACTTGGATGGAAAATTACTGAGGATAATAGCAGATGATATTGCCGCTCCTATTTGCCATATTTTAAATTAAGCCTATTAGAATGTGTGGCATGTGCGGGAAGCTAGAATAAGCAAGTTAAACAATTTAAAGGCAATGCTACCAAATACTAATTTAGTGTATGTAAACTTCTGACCCATTGGGAATGTGATGAAAGAAATTAAATCTGAAGTATTTGGGACAAGTCATTCACTAAACCCTAAACCTCAACTAAATGTTGTATTAATTAATGTGGAAATTGAGCAAGTTGAGGTGACTAAACTGCTTGGAGTAACCCTGGATTATAAACTGTCATGGTCAAAACATATTGATACAACATTAGCTAAGATGGGGAGAAGTATGTCTATAATAAAGCGCTGCTCTACCTTCTTAACAGCACTATCAACAAGGCAGGTCCTACAAAAAAGGATCAATTGGATCAGAACAGGGCAGCACGGCTGGCCCTTGGATGTACACAGAGAGCTAATATTAATAATATGCATGTCAATCTCGCCTGGCTCAAAGTGGAGGAGAGATTGACTTAATCACTACTTTATGAGAGGTATTGACATGTTGAATGCACTGAGCTGTCTGTTTGAACATCTGGCACACATCAGACACCCATGCATACCCCACAAGACATGCCACCAGAGGTCTCTTCACAGTCCCCGAGTCCAGAACAGACTATGGGAAGCGCACAGTCCTACATAGAGCCATGACTACATGGAACTCTGTTCCACATCAGGTAACTGATACAAGCAGGAAAATTGGATTAACAAATAAAATAAAAACCAGCTTATGGAACCGAGGGGACTGTGAAGCAACACAAACATAGACACAGACACGTGCATACACACACATCATAACATACGCACTATACACACATGTACACATGGATTTTGTCCTGTAGATATGTGGTAGTAGAGTAGGGGCCTGAGGGCACACAGTGTGTTGTGAAATCTGTGAATGTATTGTAAGGTTTTAAAATTGTATAAACTGCCTTAACCTCTACGGGATCGGTGCCCCTTATACGGGACGGTTGTTGCTCAATATGCGAAATGTGACTAGAATGGTGTTTTAAACAACAGCCAACTATCCGGGACATTGACATGTCTTATATGGGCAGAAAGCTTACATTCTTGTTAATCTAACTGCAGTGTCCAATTTACAGTAGCTAGTTGGTTTGGTATATTCACCTCTGAAGGTAGATAATGTACTTACATTCAGTAATCTTGCTCTGATTTGTCATCCCGAGGGTCCCAGAGATAAAAGGTAATGTAGTTTTGTTTGAAAAATCAATTTTTATATTCAAATGTTGGAACTGGGTTCTACAGTTTGACCTCTGACTCCACAACCACACCCCGGTAATGGGGATCCATAATAAATACAAATACAAATAACCAAAACAACACAGCTAGATATAAATCAAATCAAATCAAATCAAATGTTATTTGTCACATACACATGTTTAGCAGATGTTATAGTTAGTGTAGTGAAATGCTTGTGCTTTTACAGTGAGGGAAAAAAGTATTTGATCCCCTTCTAATTTTGTACGTTTGCCCACTGACAAAGAAATGATCAGTCTAAAATGTTAATGGTAGGTTTATTTGAACAGTGAGAGACAGAATAACAACAAAACAATCCAGAAAAAACGCATGTTAAAAATGTTATAAATTGATTTGCATTTTAATGAGGGAAAATATCATTTGACCCCCTCTCAATCAGAAAGATTTCTGCCTCCCAGGTGTCTTTTATACAGATAACAAGCTGAGATTAGGGGCACACTCTTAAAGGGAGTGCTCCTAATCTCAGCTTGTTACCTCTATAAAAGACACCTTGTCCACAGAAGCAATCAATCAATCACATTCCAAACTCTCCACCATGGCCAAGACCAAAGAGCTCTCCAAGGATGTCAGGGACAAGATTGTAGACCTACACAAGGCTGGAATGGGCTACAAGACCATCGCCAAGCAGCTTGGTGAGAAGGTGACAACAGTTGGTGCGATTATTCGCAAATGGAAGAAACACAAAAGCAATGTCAATCTCCCTCGGACTGGGGATCCATGCAAGATCTCACTTGGTGGAGTTGCAATGATCATGAAAACGGTGTGGAATCAGCCCAGAACTACACGGGAGGATCTTGTCAATGATCTCAAGGCAGCTGGGACCATAGTCACCAAGAAAACAATTGGTAACACACTACGCCGTGAAGGACTGAAATCCTGCAGCGCCCGCAAGGTCCCCCTGCTCAAGAAAGTACATATACAGGCCCGTCTGAAGTTTGCCAATGAACATCTGAATGATTCAGAGGAGAACTGGGTGAAAGTGTTGTGGTCAGATGAGACCAAAATCGAGCTCTTTGGCATCAACTCAACTCGCTGTGTTTGGAGGATGAATGCTGCCTATGACCCCAAGAACACCATCCCCACCGTCAAACATGGAGGTGGAAACATTATGCTTTGGGTGTGTTTTTCTGCTAAGGAGACAGGACAACTTCATCGCATCAAAGGGACGATGGACGGGGCCATGTACCGTCAAATCTTGGGTGAGAACGTCCTTCCCTCAGCCAGGGCATTGAAAATGGGTCGTGGATGGGTATTCCAGCATGACAATGACCCAAAACACACGGCCAAGGCAATAAAGAAGTGGCTCAAGAAGAAGCACATTAAGGTCCTGGATTGGCCTTGCCAGTCTCCAGACCTTAATCCCATAGAAAATCTGTAGAGGGAGCTGAAGGTTTGAGTTGCCAAACGTCAGCCTCGAAACCTTAATGACTTGGAGAAGATCTTCAAAGAGGAGTGGAACAAAATCCCTCCTGAGATGTGTGCAAACCTGGTGGCCAACTACAAGAGATGTCTGACCTCTGTGATTGCCAACAAGGGTTTTGCCACCAAGTACTAAGTCATGTTTTGCAGAGGGGTCAAATACTTATTTCCCTTATTAAAATGCAAATCAATTTATAACATTTTTGACATGCGTTTTTCTGAATTTTGTTGTTGTCATTCTATCTCTCACTGTTCAAATAAACCTAGGCAAATTATAGACTTATCATGTCTTTGTCAATGGGCAAACATACAAAATCAGCTAGTTTAAAGCAATGAAATATCTAATTGTTACAAAGAATGAATGTATTGGCTACATTTATGAGAATAATACATGCATTTACTTACCTTATCAATCTTGAAGACGATACACTCATTTATCTAAAAATAAAAGTGTTATGAGTGAGTGCACCACAAACATATTTCCAGGGTGTTGCTGACTCCTCCTCCCAGTACAGCCTCTTCCTACACCACGGGTAGGGGAAGGGTATTTATCTGCAAAAGTGAAGTCTTTCTTTGATGTCAAGTCAGCTCATATTGTTGCTACCTTAGCTGTTGTGCTAGCTACCATGCTACTGAACCGTGACGCATATTGACATGGTAATAAAAGACAGCGTCTTATCCTAAAAATATAAGTGTTTAAAATATTTAGCTAGCTATAACATTAATTGATAGCTAGCTAATGTTAGAATAAGACATGCTAGCCAGTCTGGTGCTGACAGGTTGAAACTAGTATTCCAACAAAATATGTTTCTCTCTATCCCATAAAACTTGACCAGGCATCAATTAGCTAACCAGGCATCAATTAGCTAACACAATGTTAAAGATTATTGGGAAGTTTAATTAATATGTTAAACAATCACCGGACAACTTTGGCTGGTAGATTGCTTGGTTTCTATTTTCAAACAGATGTTTCTAATCATCTTGATTGGTCATTGACTGTTACTTGTCATGGAACTCATGTGTTCACCAGAAACAGCTGCTGGAAAACTGTTTGCCACTAGTGGCAATAAACACTGTTGCCACAGGGTTGCCACAGATTGAAATATAATCTTGAGAGAATCGTTTGCCAGAAAAATTACCTTTGCCTAACTGTATGCCACTAGTGGCGATAAATATTATTTTGGGAAACATTAGCACATTTCTGAAAACATTTTGTTACACACTATTTAGTTTGCAGCAAATTTGCCACAAACTTGCGGGAAGTTTGTAGCAACAAATTCATTTTTTAAGGGTTACTGTATAAACTAAATACAGTATGTTAGAATAATCTTTACAGGGGGCTTCCAATTACAATTAATAACCGTATTTTTCAGCCTTTTATCCATAATGCAGTGCAATCTACAGATTTACAGTATTTTATTGTGCATTTTATTGTGTTTTTCTGTTGAAATGACAGAAAAGTCTTACACTCCACACAACCCACACCCATCCCAACCCACCCCACTCCACACAACCCACACCCATCCCAACACACCCCACTCCACACAACCACACCCATCCCAACCCACGCTAACCCTGGAGGGACACTGTCTCTCCCTCTGTAGAGACTAACGCTAACCCTGCAGGGACACTGTCTCTCCCTCTGTAGAGACTAACTCTAACCCTGCAGGGACACTGCCTCTCCTTCTGTAGAGACTAACTCTAACCCTGCAGGGACACTGTCTCTCCCTCTGTAGAGACTAACGCTAACCCTGGAGGGACACTGTCTCTCCCTCTGTAGAGACTAACTCTAACCCTGCAGGGACACTGTCTCTCCCTCTGTAGAGACTAACTCTAACCCAACAGGGACACTGTCTCTCCCTCTGTAGAGACTAACTCTAACCCTGGAGGGACACTGTCTCTCCCTCGTAGGACTAATGCTAACCCCGCAGGGACACTGTCTCTCCCCCTGTAGAGGACTAACTCTAACCCCGCAGGGGGCACTGCCTCACCCTCTGTAGAGACTAACTCAACCCTGCAGTGACACTGTCTCTCCCTCTGTAGAGACTAATCTAAACCCCGGAGGGGCACTGTCTCTCCCTCTGTAGAGACTAACTCTAACCCGCAGGGACACTGTCTCTCCCTCTGTAGAGACTAACTCTAACCCTGCAGGACACTGTCTCTCCCTCTGTAGAGACTAACTCTAACCCTGCAGGAACACTGGCTCTCCCTCTGTAGAGACTAACTCTAACCCTGCAGGGACACTGTCTCTCCCTCTGTAGAGACTAACTCTACCTGGAGGGACACGTCTCTCCCTCTGTAGAGACTAACTCTAACCCTGCAGGGACACGTCTCTCCCCCTTAGAGACTAACTCTGCAGGGACACTGTCTCTCCCTCTGTAGAGACTAAAGCTAACCCCGCAGGGACACTGTCCTCTCCCCCTCTGTTAAAAGAGACAACTCTAACCCTGCAGGACACTGTCTCTCCCTCTGTAGAGACTAACTCTAACCTGCGGGACACTGTCTCTCCCTCTGTAAGATAACTCTAACCCCGCAGGGGCACTGCCTCACCCTCTGTAAGACAACTCTAAACCCCGCAGGGACACGTCTCTCCCTCTGTAGGACTAACTCTAACCTGCAGGGACACTGTCTCTCCCTCTGTAGGACTAACTTAACCCTGCAGGGACACTGCCTCACCCTCGTAGAGACTAACTCTAACCCTGCAGGGACAATGTCTCTCCCTCTGTAAGACTAACGCTAAACCCCGCAGGGACACTGTCTCTCCCTCTGTAGAGACTAACTCTAACCTGCAGGGACACTGTCTCTCCCTCTGTAGAGGACTAACTCTAAACCCCAGGAAAACTGCCTCACCCTCTGTAGAGACTAACGCTAACCGCAGGGGGCACTGTCTCTCCCTCTGTAGAGACTAACTCTAACCCTGGAGGGACACTGTCTCTCCCTCTGTAGAGACTAACGCTAACCCTGCAGGGACACTGTCTCTCCCTCTGTAGAGACTAACTCTAACCCTGCAGGGACACTGCCTCACCCTCTGTAGAGACTAACTCTAACCCTGCAGGGACACTGTCTCTCCCTCTGTAGAGACTAACTCTAACCCTGGAGGGACACTGTCTCTCCCTCTGTAGAGACTAACTCTAACCCTGCAGGGACACTGCCTCACCTCTGTAGAGACTAACTCTAACCCTGTAGGGACACTGCCTCACCCTCTGTAGAGACTAACTCTAACCCTGCAGGGACACTGTCTCTCCCTCTGTAGAGACTAACTCTAACCCTGCAGGGACACTGTCTCTCCCTCTGTAGAGACTAACTCTAACCCTGCAGGGACACTGTCTCTCCCTCTGTAGAGACTAACTCTAACCCTGCAGGGACACTGTCTCTCCCTCTGTAGAGACTAACTCTAACCCTGCAGGGACACTGCCTCACCCTCTGTAAGACTAAAATCTAACCCTGCAGGGACACTGTTCTCCCTCTGTAGAGACTAATCTAACCCTGCAGGGACCCCTGCCTCACCCTCTGTAGAGACTAACACTAACCCTGCAGGGCACTGTCTCTCCCTCTGTAGAGATAACTCTAACCTGCAGGACACTGTCTCTCCTTTGTAGAGACTAACTCTAACCCTGCAGGGGCACTGTCTCTCCCTCTGTAGAGGACTAACTCTAACCCTGGGAGGGACAGCCCCACCCCCTGTAGAGACTAACTCTAAAACCCCGCAGGGACACTGTCTCTCCCTCTGTAGAGGACTAACTCTAACCTGCAGGGACACTGTCTCTTTCCCCCTGTAGAGACAACTCTAACCCTGCAGGGACACTGCTCACCCTCTGTAGAGACTAACTCTAACCCTGCAGGGACATGTCTCTCCCTCTGTAGAGACTAACGCTAACCCTGCAGGGCAAATGTCCTCCCTCTGTGAGGACTAACTCTAACCCTGCAGGGACCACTGTCTCTCCCTCTGTAGAGACTAACTCTAAACCCTGCAGGGACACTGCCTCACCCTCTGTAGAGACTAACTCTAACCCTGCAGGGACACTGTCTCTCCCTCTGTAGAGACTAACTCTAACCCTGCAGGGACACTGTCTCTCCCTCTGTAGAGACTAACTCTAACCCTGCAGGGACACTGTCTCTCCCTCTGTAGAGACTAACTCTAACCCTGCAGGGACACTGCCTCACCCTCTGTAGAGACTAACTCTAACCCTGCAGGGACACTGTCTCTCCCTCTGTAGAGACTAACTCTAACCCTGCAGGGACACTGTCTCTCCCTCTGTAGAGACTAACTCTAACCCTGCAGGGACACTGCCTCACCCTCTGTAGAGACTAACTCTAACCCTGCAGGGACACTGCCTTTATACTAGTGGAGGCTGCTGAGGGGAGGAGGGCTCATAATACTGGCTGGAATGGAGTCAATGGAATGGTTTCAAACACATCAACGAAGTGGTTTTCCAGTGGTTGATAACATCCATTTAAATCCATCCAGCCATTATTATGAGCATCCCCCCCTCAGCAGCCTCCACTGCTCTATAACTCTTGCACTGTAGAACTACTCTAAACCCCGCAGGGACACTGCCTCACCCTCTGTAGAAACTAACTCTAACCTGCAGGGACACTGCCCATCCTTCTGTAGAGACTAACTCTAACCCTGCAGGACACTGCCTCTCCCTTTTGTAGAGACTAACTCTTAACCCTGCAGGGACACTGCCTCCCTCTGTAGAGACCAACTCTAACCCTGCAGGCCCCTGCCTATCCTCTGAGAGACTAACTCCCAACCCTGCGGCACTGCCTCATCCTTCTGTAGAGACTAACTCTAACCCTGCAGGGACACTGCCTCACCCTCTGTAGAACTAACTCTAAAACCCGCAGGGACCTGCCTCTCCCTTTTGTAAGATAACTCTTAAACCCCGCAGGCCACTGCCTCTCCTTCTGTAAGACAACTCTAACCCTGCAGGACACCCCTTTTCTCTCCCTCGTAGAGATAAAATCTAACCCTGCGGACACTGCCTCAACCCCCTGTAGAGACTAACCTAACCCCGCAGGGACACTTTTCTCCCTCTAAGACTAACTCAACCCTGCGGACACTGTTCTCCCTCTGTAGGACTAACCTAACCCGCAGGGACACTGCTCCCCCTAAGACAACTCTAACCCTGCAGGGAAATGTCCCCCTCTGTAGAGACTAACCTAACCCCCCGGGGACCCTGTCTTCCCCTGTAGGACTAACCAAACCCCTGCAGGACACTGCTCTCCCCTGTAAGCTACTCTAACCCTGCAGGGACACTGCTCTCCCTCTGTAGAGGGCTAACTTAACCTGCAGGACACTGCTCTCCCTCTGTAGAGACAAACTCTAACCCTGCAGGGACACTTGTCTCTCCCTCTTTTAAAACTAACTCTAACCCTGCAGGGACACTGTCCCTCCCTCTGTAGAACAATCTAACCCTGCAGGAACTGCCTCCCTTTTGTAGAGACTAACTCTAACCCTGCAGGGACAATGCTCTCCCTCTGTAGAGACTAACTTAACCCTGC